>DWCF01002036.1:0-26229 GCA_018230265.1 Delias oraia | reverse complement strand
TTATACAATTGGTGACAAATGAGTAGGAGGCTCACTTAAGGCGAGCGATCCTCCGCCCATGGACACCTCAACAATTAGAATTTAATTATTTTATTAAAAAAAAAGCCAAGTGTATTTTCATACGCAGAACCTAATTTAAAATATGTCTTATACATATGAATGTACATATCATACAATGTTATATTGATATATCAATGTTCGTATTAACTACGTCTTAAGATGCTCAAACAACAGAAATATAACTATAAGAATTGTTTTGTTCATCCATTTATTTGTGTTAGTTTCAGATATTTTTCTTTCTTAAAGCTTAAACTTAATGAGGGACCGACTCTGTTTACAAATTTCAAAGAAATTTTATTTGTAACTGAATGGTTTAGCGTTGCTTCAAAATGAGACTCGGGATGTATAACAGAGATATAGTTCTGGATATAGTTAAAATTCAGTTTTTTCACGAAGCGATAGTTAATTAAAATACGGTTTTTTATTGAATAATGGATTAACACGCTTCTTACTTCTAACTGTCAATAATAAAAAGGTTCAATTTCTATTTTATATTTCATTGATGAATATTAATTATAGTATAATATACAATAATTGTAATTCTTTCTCAGATTTGTATCAACCCAATCACCGCCCTGTTTCCACAGGGCACGCATCTTCTCTCTTCGTTATATCATTTTTATTGATTATAAAATATTGACCTTATAAATGCTGAAGCATATGCGGAGGCTCTAATTGGGCCAGCTCGTCCGAAGTGATACGCCGGGCTCACAGTATATTCAACGTGAAGTGGTACTTGTACTGTGTTTCGGTAAGTGAGTAAGGATATTGAAAGCCCTTAAAAATACCGCTTAAGTGTCGTAAAAAGCCGGCAACACAACCAATACGCGGACTGTGGCGCTGTTATCCATGGGCGGCGGTGTTCTCTTACTATATAGGAGACCCACCTGCTCCATTGTCTGCTATACTATAAAAAAATATAACATAGAAATCAATTTAAATATATCTATATACATTAAAAAAGTAAGAAACTTAAAGTAACTCACCCGTGGGAGAGCCATGCTGCAGCATATGCTAACGGACTAATTAAACCGAAGTGATACCATGGGCTCACCCCGGTATTATTTCGGTGGAATCCCGGAGAGACAGTAAACAGTGCCAAGGAGCCAATAAAACCAGTTGATGTAATGGTGAGGAGCCTCCATAAACTTACCGTTTCACGCAGACAATTCTGTGAGTTAGTTACAAATGATTGCTTATTATAAATCTTATTTACCTATAAGGGATCAAATCTAGATTTATTTATGTCCTAGTAACCACAAACTACAGACAAATTGAGGCAGGTTAGATTAAAGTTGCCATCTTAAGGAGGACGCTGCAATAATTTTGTTTTTCGTTCAAGTCGGCTTAACAACACAAAGATTATTAATCCAAGATAAAAACACTGTACATAGATTTAATATATGGTAATATTTGGTTAATTTCTTCCTTTTCTGAAATCCAAAGGAGTCTTTGGTAAATTTCTGATTTAATTTCTAAATAAACTTCAGATATTCTGTCTATTTTTGTCTTTTAGAAGTTTGATTATAGATTTTTTATTTCAACCAATCTTTCTTCCTGTACGTTTAGATGTTCCTTTTAAATTATGCTATTATATTTTGTTTTTAAGTGAAACTGAATTTAACCTGGTTTAAGAAGATTCGGCTCAGTTGCAATCTTAATAAAATAAAAAATAATTGTTTAAATTGTTAGGGTTTATTAGAAATGTTTTTATGGTATATCGGACAACGGAGCAGGAGGGTGTCTTATATGGTAAGAGAACAGCGCCCCAATAGATAGACGTGCTACAATCCGCGCATTGATTGTATTGCCGCCTTTTCAAGTAGCTTAAGCGAAACACATTAGAAGAAACGTTTCAAGTACAACTACCATTTCACGTTGAGTTTTCTGTGAGCCCGTTGTCTCACTTTGGTCAAGCCAATTGAATTAATCTGTTAGAATATGCTTCAGAATGGCTCTCAACTTAATTTTAAATTCTGCACGTATTTAGAGATTCTAATTTTAATCTAGAACAGTATGTAATTAACGAATTTACTTTATTAAATTTTCGGCGTCCACTAACTTCAAACTCCAAGGCTAGTCACACTGTATATTTTACAATGTTTTTCTTACTAAGAAAATTTTTCTCTGAGATAAAATAATGATGACAACTACATTGCAAACATTTAAGAGCTTCATAGTTGAACGGTCTTGATAGCTACGGCGAAGTCAAGGGTACTGGGTTTGAAAACCCGCCTGAATAATAAAGAAATCAGTCTTTGTAAAGCCTTGACACTGGTTGGGCGAGTGTCTTAACACTATGTTACCGGAGGCAGAGCCATGTTGAAATACATAATGACGCATTTATTGAGCCGATCGTACAAAGAGATACCACCGGCTCACAGAATACCGGCGTGAAACAGCACTTACACTGTATCTGAGTGAAGATATCAGTTCAAGCGGAACGAGCGTTAAAAGATGGCAACACAATCATAGAGCATATTGTGGCACGGTTTTTTATGGTATAGCGAACAATGGAGCAGGTGGGTCTCCTATATGGTAAAAGAAAACCGCCGCTCATGGACAATCGCGCCACAGTCCACGCATTAGTTGTATTGCCGACTTTTTACGCCACTTAAGCGTCACAGCTCCGTAACCTTCACTCACTCTGTGAAACACAGTACAAGCACCATTTCACGCTGAGTATTCTGTGATTGTTCATATGCAAAAAGGTTCTCTTACTTTAGAGTTGACCTACCTGCTTCGTCGTTTATGTAAAACTTTCGCATCATCACACCACTATAGGAAAAGTAAAGAAAAGGTCTTGGTGGGAAAAGTTATCTCTAGATAAGTTGAATTTTTCTACTTAAAATCTGTCTTCGGTATCACAGAAAGATTAAAAATGATACCATATATGTCCTAAATACACGTAACATTGGAACCGTCAATTTTAAGATGTCATTCAATAGGATCCCACGTCTAAGCCTCTCTATTGTATTCGGATTTATTTATCTCAGTCCATAGTGTTAAGAGGGAAGGAAAATTCATTTTAAAGATTAAGTTTGAAGCTTATCACGCCATTTTTATTTAGTTGAATGATTTGTACTAGTTAGACGTATAAAAAATATACTCGTAGGGTAGTAGTGGAAAATAGAAATTACACGGTTTCGTTGAGTGGGAGTCATTGGAAGTTTTAATTAAAAAAAAAACATAAACAGTTTAATACCAGATTGAAACTGTAAATTTATTTTATTTTATGGCTGTAATGCGCAAATTGTGAAGTGGTTGCCAATGGGCGGAGGCGTTATCTTAGCATAAGGTCTCAGCTCTTTCCCTTGTTTGCCTATATCATAATATCTAGGCGATAAAAATGTAATGTATTTAAACCGTTTTTGATAAATTATAATAAGACTTTTTATATTAAACAAGTGGATCCGGTAAACGCCATCCCGCCTGATACGCTGTCTACCGGATCTAGTTAGGAACTCTCAGCAATCGTTGGATGCGCCAAACCCGAAAAACCAATACACTAAACACATAACTACTTTTTGTAGTCGGATAAAAAGGTATATGTTAATCCAAGATATCAGCTACCTTCATACCAAATTTCATGAGATTCGGTCCAGCCCTTGTTTAGTTAAAGATGGTGTAACTAAATCAACTTTCTTTTATATATATATGTAGATAAAAGAATTCTATTCACTACCAACCCGCCTTAGTCTGGTATGTCTATGTCTATTACTCCACCTAAAACATTTCTTATATTTATCAATGTCTTAAATGTTCTGTCACTCTCTCGCTTTAGTTCGTTTCTTATTGCAAAAACGAGACAGAAAATTAAAAGAAAAGTCTATAAGTGAGGTTTGAATATTAAAAAAAATAAGCATAAATTTATAATAATGTCACGAAGGCGTGCCATCAAAATCTTCCATAAAGTATATAAGATTTATGTCTTTTGCTTCAAATGCCAAGAGAAAATTTCACCGGCGGTATATACAATCAATAACTTGAAGGCTTAAGAAATAATTGATGGAATAAATTTTCCTTCTAACTCTCTGGTGAGATCAAACAAGGAATATGCAAATACAACTCGCACTGTCCTTTGATTAGAAAGATTTATATAATGCGGAACCAGGAACTTTATACAGCCTTATATTTTATTTATGTTAACACAAATCTTTATTTTTTTATAAATATCTGTATTACGTACTCGCTATCACTAAACATCTTAAAGGATTTTATAAAATTTCTTTATTAATTCTATAGCGGACAACAGGGCAGGTAGGTCTCCAATATGGTAAGAGAACATCGCCGCCCATGAAAAACCTCGCCACAGTCCGCGAATGATTTTTACGCGAGCGGCATTTTTAAGGGCCACCGATATACTCTCTCTGCGAAACAGTACAAATACCGTTTTATGCTGAGGATAATTTAAAACGACATTTCTGTAGGTTAAAATATAAGATTAAGTTATATCGTTTTAGAGATTTTGAAAGAATCTACGTCGAGCTGTTAAGAAGGTCAAGCGGTTTAGACGCTGAGTGAGTTGATTCGGCCCAATCATGGGTATCGCTCCCCCGAGGAAGCTTTCACCTGCGGCCCGCACTCATTTGTTTTATGCCCTATAAAGTGCCTCGATCAAGGGCCGATCCTTTTTGATCTTTCAAACTTTATCCAATTAGCTATTTCGTTAACACTTCTAAAGAAAACATTTTTAACTTTTTTATGGTCTAGCCGACAACGGAGCAAGTGGGTCTCTTATATAGTATGAGAACAAGGATGACCATCACCAACCGCACCACAGTCCGCGCATTGGTAGTGTTGCCGGATTTTTTTCAATTCATTTCGTTTCATTCATTTCATTCAACATTCAATTCATTTCATTCATTTATCCTGATCGTAAGATCGTAATAGGTGGGCGGCCTATGTCTAGCAGTAGACTTGAGAGGCTGATGATGATGAAGCGGCATTTTAAGGTTCTACAATATCCTCACTTACTCAACGAAAAAAAAATAGAAGTACCGTTTCAAATACAACTACTATTCTGTGAGCCCATGGTGTCCCTTCGGATGAGCCGGCTCAATTAGTGTGATATTATTAAGACACTCGCCCGGCTACTGTCAACCCTTTCCAGAGACTGAATAAAGCATAAATTCAATTATAATTTATAATACTCCGGACCGGGATTCGAACCCGACACCTCTCGCTTCATGGTAGACTTATTAAACCACTTAGCTACGAGTCTTTTTAAATTTATGAATTTCAACTGCTTGTATTAATCCATACAGCTTCTCAGAACATTATATTTGAATTATTTCTTCATAAATATTATTCTCACGATTGCTAGAACTATATTTACCTATATAGTATTTCAAACATTGTTTAAACAATAATTTATTTTAGAAATAAGAGGATAAATATCAGAAACATTCATTTGCGTCCAAGACGAATTTTGAAGATTTTAAATTTAAATGATGAATTAAATAACAATAATTTTAAGTATTATAAAAGAAGAGTGAGTTAAAAGGCGTAATTTCTAAATGGTTTGTTACAAGTTGAACGAACTATTACGTATTTTCACTAAGGATTTCGTTGAAACCGTCTCAAGCAATTTTTATACGTGTAAAACTCATTCCACTCAAGAAATGATTATTGTTATGTTGATAAGAATTACAATTGTAATTTGTTCTGCTACCAAAGTGAAGTATATTTGAAACATCATCAGAAATTTAGTTTACGCATATCGAAGGCCTATGTCCAGCAGTGGACTTGAATGGGCTGATGATGATGCTATCGAAATTAGTCCTTAGAGAGGTATTTTCTAGTAAAATATACAATAATTTTATGTATGCGTGATAGTTTCTAGTATTCAATTATTTTATAAGCTAAGTCTAAGTTTTTATTAATTTTTTAGATCATACATGCATTAAACCAACAATTTTTTAAGGTATGCGGGCTACGAAGCAAGCAGGTCTCGTCTATGGTAAGAGATCACTGCCGCCCATTGACAACCGCGCCACAGTCCGCGACTTGGTTGTGTTGCAGGCTGTTTACCCCACTTAAGCGGCATATTGAAGGGCCTCCGATACTCTTAATCACTCAGCCAAACAGTATAAACACTATTTCGCGCTGATATTCTATGATTTTATCCAGCTATCCAGATTTGCTTCAGCATGCGTCTCCCGCGCGAAATACTGTATTTAAAAATTCACCAGGCCACTTTCAAGCGCTTTCAAAGACAAAATTAATCACTAATTTTTATTCGGACCGGGGATCGAACCAACTTTTACTCACTTCGTGGTAGGCTAATAAAAGCACTTAGCTATAATAAATACTATTAAAAATATTGTTATATTAACATTGTCTTATATCATTTAGGTATTCATGAAGATCCAAGGGTGCAGTATTCAGTATTCAGCAGTGGACGTCTTACGGCTGAAATGATAATGATATCATTTTTTAAGTATACCTACAATTTTTTTAATAATTTTTTTAAATACTACCTATATTCTAATTTCAACATATAAAATAGTTAAAACTGTGAAAGAAATTCTAAATATTAGACGAATAGTCGAGAAAAGTTTTATATAAATGATTCTTTTCTTACGTGTACGTGATCTAGACGTAAATTGATTGCCTTTGTGATATGTGGGCGTATTCATGCGGCCGTCAGAGCTATGAATACAAATTAGATTTAAAAAACTTTATACATATAACGTACCTTTTTGTTTGTTGTCGCTAAGGGCTTAATTTTCTCTGATTAAAATAAATTTAGTATGAGCTACGCATTGTTAAACTTTGCTTCGGCTTTTGGTTTTTGAGTATGAATTAAAAATAAGTATTCTATCTCCTATTACGTAGTATTGTTATCCAGGAACGTTTTATCAGTATAATATTGTTAAGGCGTGTAATAGCATAGGTGGCCAAGGGCGAAGAACTGATTATTCTAAATGAGCTCCCTGCACGTTTGCCAACGTTTCCTTAAAAATAAAATATTGAAAATAATATATTGTTATTTAAAGCTTTACAAATTTAATATTAACTATTTTAGAATTCACAAGTAAAGAAATTATCAATTATAGGAGTTCAATAGTGGTGAAGCCAGGGCTTTGCTCGGATTTTTAAAGAGAAATATTAATTTTAACAAACGAAACTTTCTCTCTAGTATATATTTTTTTGGTTATTTTTACATCTTTTACTATATTATTAGTTATTTATACTTTTCACAGAGCATGCTATTAAAGGATTTTTTGATTCTCTTTTTGCACTTTGGGTAACATAATTGAATTTTTAATAGGGATCCCTAAATTTAAGAAAAAATCTATAGCCTTTATTCACTGGCAATAGTATATCTTTCCAATGGTGAAAGATTTTTTTGAAATCCAACTAGTTTTGTTAGATATCAGTTCTAAAACAAATAAAATAAAATAACTAAGGCGTCAACGTGATAGCAGTTTTAAACTATTAAAATATTAAAAGTGTTTTGAATGTCTTTTTCACTGATCCGAGGGCATAGAAAGCAATTCCAATAAAACAGTTTTGCTTTGCTAAGCGCGATGTTAAAGTGCATCTCACATGAAACATCAAATCAAAACTTTGTCACATTGGAATAAGATCTAATTTACATTGATACGCGGTGGTGATGTTTGTGCCTCGTAATTACAGGTTTGTCGGTCAAGCAATTTACTTAATGCAGTCGTAAATTTCTATTAATGAACCGAGAAAACGTGGGGAATGTGTTTTAAATCGTGAGATTGCTGTAAAATTTGTAAAATTTAAATACTTCACTACAAAATTAATTTAGTTCCAAATTGATTCTTATTGAGAACAGAGTAATTTAATTTATATTAACATATATATAAAATATTATACATGCTTAAGCAAACGCTTGTGAAGTTAGCTCAAGCGGCCGAATAAGCCGGCAACACAATTTAAGCGTAGTTGTTTATGAGCGGCGGTGACATCTAAATAAAGGAGTCCCGCCTGAGTTCCCGCTATATTATATTTATTTAAACACAAGAATTCCTTTGAGATATCTAATTTATCGTAATTAACAATGAATACTAATGTGGTCACCAATTGTTCCAAATTCGACCACAACTCATGTAATTATGTATGCATTGCATTCAATCTGTAGTAAGCATTTCAATTGTAAATAATTTCAAATATATGTAGATACATTTAATCTTTGAAATAAAAACATAAAATATCTCCCCCTTACTTATTGGTAAAAAAGAGTTATAACCATTTAGTACATTGTCAATTGTTGTCTAGACTCAATATTTTCAAAAATGGGAATAGTTTATCTTTGGTACCCACAAGAACCATTTCGTTTGACATCTCAGTCGATAAAATCAAACAACGGACGACGAGTTCAGAGTGGAGTTATAGCAAACGTCGAATTGATAGCTTATTTTCTTCCTTTTGATAGTCGACTAAATACCCGTGGGTGAGCCATGCTAAAGCATGTGCTGACATACTAGTTAAACCGGCTTGGCCCGTGTAATCCCTTGGGCTCAAATTAGAACAACATGAAACAGTACTTTTCACAGTTTCTTTGAGTGAGCGAGACTTCTAAAGGTATTTTAATGGTATAAAAAGACAGCATCACAACCAAATCGCGGATCGTGGCGCGGTTATTTTTGAGCGGAAATGATATAGGAGCGGCGATCATTAAGGAGACTATAATTAAAATAAAGGAGACTATAATTAAAATCATATTCACCCCAATATACAAAAATCTTGAACGCTTTCAACTCTTAAAGTATTAGTAGAAACGACAAACATTTAAGATAGCACAAATGCAAAAAAACATAATATTAAAAAATTTACCCGTATAAGCAATATTATATTATTTTGTACGAATTTCAATGTTCGTTTCCATTTTCATTACTTTTGCTTAAAATGTCATCAAAGGAATTTTGTGATGAATTTTAAAAGTTATTTATTTATAAATGAACCTGCTTTAATTTCATTTTCAGTGAATACTAATACAAGTTAATTGAAAAAAGATGTTAACTGAACGAAATACTCTCAAATAATTATAAGAAAATGGTAAATTTTAACAGTTCAAGAGAAATCTTTTAGATGCTGACTTAATATTTGGCAGTTTAAAAAAATAAGCTAAAAGTTGAAATTATTTAACTTTCTTGTTCAAAGTCGGCCTTCTTCAGTAACTTTTCCTTCTTAATACATCTATTAAGCTTACCAAATTACAGCTCCCGCCCGATCAGAGTTCGGGATATTTTTTTGGCAATAGCCAAACTTTTCAGTCATTATATTGCGTAGTTTCAGAATTCAGGGATGCTACGAATATTGCTAAAGAAGGTTAAATACGGTCTTTTTATCTTATTCTTATTTTTTGTCCTCTGTGTGTAGCGATCATAATTTTACTAATATCAGTATAATGATATTTACATTATTAACGATAGATAATAGAGAAATATATAAAAAATCTAAGAGAAATACAATTTATAACTATGAACTAATATTTTAACCATTTACTTAAACTAAAATTAACTAAGGGACAAAACATGGGGAAAGAATACATTTTGAGGATGTAGGACAAGGAGTATAAAGAAAGGAAAGATAGGATGGTTTAATCTTAATTTATAATCGCAGTATTGATTATTTTTTTATTAACAGAGTCATAATTCTGTTAATTGTATTAGTTTGATAAGATTCTAACAGAGCGTCTGTTGAGGTAATGTTTTGACTGGATCACGTATACAATAGAAATTATAATATATATATATATATATAATAAAGAAAAGAAAATGTAATATTAAAATTATAATTCAAATTTATGTAAAGCATTATTTTCATTTTGACTTACATTAGTCGGGCCTAAAGGTGTGAAAACAGAAAAACCTAAATATTATTAATAACTTTTTTTTATTCTATAGCGTTCAACGAGAAGGTGGGTCTCCTTTATGGTAAGAGAACACCGTCGCCCATGAACAACCTCGTCACAGTCCGCGCATTGCTAGTGTTGCTGGCTTTTTACGCCGTTTACAGTTTAAATTATTTCTCCGTTTCAATTATTTTGAATATTAACTACATTTAAAAATAAATCTACGCATTTATTATAAATTAATGTGCACTAAAAATTTTCATACTCTCCAGAATATTATCAACCCTATTAAAAATTGTGATGATCCGAGACAAAAAAGGTTGAACCTAACCGATTGAAATTGCTCTTTTTCTGTATTCCTCAGAACTATTACCCATTTAATGACCAGAAAATATGACATTCGAGAAATAATATGTAATTAATAATTCATGTTGGAACATGTGTTATAAACATTTATGAAACAGTGGCAAACGAGCAGGAAGCTCACCTAGGGTAAGTGGTCCTCCGCCCATGGACACCCCTAGCTCTTGCAGAGCCACGGTTGCATTTCCGGCCTTTATGGACTACAGCTAATCTGTATCAATTATGTTCCCTGTGAGAAAATTACGCTGAAGCTCATGCTGACGCACTAATAAGAACACAAGACTGAAATCGGAAGGACTTTAACTCACTCGATTGAATAGTGGGTGATAAAACAGAAAAAAAACTATTTTTCCGTGACTAGCGCATCGGCGTCTCCTCTGAGACAAGAACCTCGGCTTAGCTCTTCGTGGAAGAGAAGTTCGCCTGAGGGGCCGTATGATCACTGATGTGAGACTGGATGCAATGATAATATTTAATTGCTATTACAATTTCCACAGGTTACAGACAGTCTTAACCTATTAAATCTGGTTAGTTACATTGCATAATTGATTATGCAATTACAGATTCATTAAAATAAACAAATAATGAACATGTTTTTAATTTATAAGACTTACTTCTATGCGTGATATGTAATTTAATCGTGCCTGAAGTTGGTGATGAAGGACTCATGATGGGCCCTCGCCTAGTTACCGGCGAAGGCAGTTTTATCTGCAATCCCTACCCAGGGCCTGGCTATTTGTATTGCCTCAAGGATTCCGCTGTTACACTTTACCAATTATGTATATCAAATTGAAGTCTCCAATAGCAGCTTACTGCCACAAGTTATACAAAAATGGGTCATTATATTGTGTAAAGCTTGAAAAATATTGTATTGAAACCGATGCGAAGCGACGACTTTCAAAAGCCGAAAAAGGTAAGCGTTTTCGGAGCGTTGTATGTGACATGTATCGTCGTCAGTTACTTGGGCCGTGAGCATACAGCGTTTAAAAAAGCGGTTGTGCGCTGTTTTAAAAATACAATAGAATCGTTTCGCTGAAGTTATTTTTTGACGCCGTATAGCAATTGTTGCGCTGTCGCATTCAATTCATGTTCTGAATCAGTAGTAGTAGCCACATTTTAAGTCTTTTATGAAGCGATTCATTTATAATATATTCGATCTTTAAGGTTTGACAGTAGCTGGGTGAGTGTATTAACAGCTTTGCACCCGTGAGACAGCGGCTCGTCCGATGTGAAACCACGGGCTCACAGTATATTCAGCATGAAACGTTTGTTGTACTTGAAACGTTAATTTTACTCTTCATTGAGGGTGGGAGGATATCGAAGGCTCTTAAAAACTCTGCTTAAGGGGCGTAAAAAGTCGGAAACACAACCACTGCACGGACTATGGCCGTTGTCTATGGGCGGTGGTGTTATCTTACCATATAGAAGACCCATCGGTTCCGTTGTCCACAATGCCATAAAAAAAGGAAAACCAAAATTTTCTGCATGTTTTATATTATAAAAGCCAAGTCTTGTTTAAGCGTGGTGATTAAGGCAAAACACCCTTTTGGGGGAGGCCTATGTCCAGCAGAGGACTTGATAGACTGATGATGATGATATGTCTTGTTTTATTACTGCTACAACTAGCGTAGATAACTTTATTATTTATATTTATTGAAAAAACTACAAAATTGATTATTTGCATACATTCATTACATGTTAATCTCAGTTAACGTATTCAAAGATTTTTTTTATTTTATACCAGTAGCTAAAAACAATATGACTTGGGGAAGCTTTAAAAATAACGTACCTTTGACTGTCAAGCCGGTAACGCACTATCGGCCTAGGAGAGGCAAAAGTTGCCCGTGTGCGGAGGACAACTAACTAAGGTGAGCCTTCTTATGCCTATCGATGTTCATAAAAAATCTGTCACTAAGAAAATAATCAAAAATTCATCAGTGTAAGAAACGATTTACTTATATAATTTTTTAATATTAGTTCTGAAATATTAAAAGAGATTAGATCTGAGTATGTACGCTCTGCTTTTATAGAAATGAAGCCTTATCGCGTTTTCAGCTTAAGCAAACAGTTCAGTTCACAAAAACGGTTGCATTTCTTTGTGTAGTTTTATTTTACTTTTAAAATCCCGCCTTTGCAAGAGAAACCAATGCATTTTATACATTTAACGTTTTTCGAGTTTAGCCTGCCTACTATAAAGCTACAATAAAGCTGGTGGCAAATTTATTCTTATTTGAATATTAAGTTTGAATAAAACTATACAACTTTTGTCCTTGCAAAATATAGTCCTCTTAATTACACCTTCACTTTGAAATAACATTTTGAATGGTAAAAATATTTGAAATTTAAAAAAGATTACGATTTAGAATTTAAGGTTTAAAAAGTTCTACAAAAATTGTTTGAATTGGGTATTTCTAGTAAATATTTACGCGACCCAAGCTTTTTTCATAGTATTGAAGAAATAATTTGAGGTTATGGTAAATAGATCTATTTTTCTTGTATCTGTTATTATTTCAGTTCTCACTTAGGTTACAATTGATTAATTGCGTGTGCGCTCATGGGCATTGTGATGTCTATGCTTGTCGATATCATTAACATCAGACCAGAACCTGTTGCTGTTTGAATGAGAAAAGAAATTAAAATTGTAACCTTTCTTTATATAACGCGAGGATGAACTAGGATAAGTGGTTGCTCTTGGATATTTTTAGCTCCAGTTAAGCAACGAGTGCGTTACTGATCTTTTTCTATGGTATAGCGGATAATGGAGCTTGTGGGTCCTATATATGGTAAGAGATCACCATTGCCTATGGATAACCACGCCATAGTCTGCCCATTGGTTGTATTGCCGACTTTTTACGCCTCACTCATTCATCGAAACACAGTAGAAGTACCGTTTCAAGTACAACTACTATTTCACGCTGAGTATTCTGTGAGCCCGTGGTATCACTTCGGAAGGGCTGAAAAAGTACGTTAACATATTTCAGAATGGCTCTACCGTGGGTGCGACAGTATTATGACAACACAACCAATGCGCGGACTGTGGCGCGGTTGGAGATGTGCGGCGTGTTCTCTTACCATATAGAAGACCCATCTGCTCCGTTGTCCACTTTACCATAAAAAATACCCAATCTAATGTAAAGATACGAGTACCATAGATAGACCAATAGAATAAAAGCACAGATAATATTGATATGACTTGAAAGAAGGCTGTTAAATTCGTGAATTAAGTAACTTATTAAAAGTATAAACAAATTCATCTCTATTGTTTCCTGTTATTTGATAAAGTTCGTAATTGCTGTAAATTAAGCAACATTGTGGAAAATTGTGGTTTTCATCGTAACAACAACACACTGGTATAATGGCTCGCTATGAATGAGTAATGAGATAGGAGTTGTTATTCCGGTTTTATGTTTTTCTATGTACAAATACATGTTGAAAATACAGTCTAAGAGCCGCTTGCCCGGGCGCTATTGTAATGTTATATGGTAACTCAATTGCCTAGTTTATATACATTTTTTATAACAAACAACGGAGCAGGTGGGTCTCCTATACGGTAAGAGAACACCGCTGCATTGGTCGTGTTGACGATTTTTTACGCCCCTTAAGCGGCATTTTAAAGGGCGTCCAATATCCTCACTCACTCTGTGAAACACTGTACAAGTACTGTTTCACGCTGAGTATTCCGTGAGCCTGTGGTATCAGTTCGGACGTGCCGGCCCAATTAGCGCATCAGCATATGCTTCAGCATGGCTCTCCCACGGGTAATATTGATTTAAATTGTCTATAATTAATTTAGGACAAGTAATTAAATTTCTAAAATGTTTTAAAACGTTTTTAAGTTATGTAAATATTTACTTGACATTAATTTGCGACATGTGTCCGCATCCTTCCATTGGGCGGTTTATAACACGGGATAAGTAAGTTAGTTGCCACCGGATGTTGCAAAATAACTCATTAAATATGCAAATAATTTGTAATTTACAGGTTATAATATTAGCAAGTCGTAATTATGTCCATGTAAGTTCTGTGGTGAAATTAAAAAACTTCATACCTTAATGGTTTTATAAGTCCACCATGAAGCGAGAGGTATGGGATTCGTATCACGGTCCGGACTGTTATTAATTATAATTTAATTTATTCGATTTCTGAAAGAGCTTTGATAGTGGCCGAGCAAGTGTCTTAATATTGTCGCACCAGTGGGAGTGCCATGCTGAAGCATATGCGGACGCAATAATTAGTTCGGCTCGGTCGAAGTGATAGCAAAAGATCACAGAGTACTCAACGTGAAACGTACTTGTACTGCGTTTCGTTGTGTGAGTGCGGATATCGGCGGCCCTTAAAAGTGCTGCTTAAGTGGCGTAAAAAGGCGGCAACACAACTAATGCGCGTTCTCCATGGGCGGCGGTGTTCTTTTACCCACCTGCTCCGTTGTCCGCTATACTATAAAATCGAGGCAGAATACTAAGTTTTATCGTCTTCACCTCAAAGTTTGTTGTACAACAACTAAGCGGGTTTTTAAGCATTTTGTGTCGTACACCACCACTTGGAGTAATCTGCTTCCTTTAGAGGTATTTCCAAATCAATACGACTTGGGGACCTTCAAAAAAAGTGTCTATAGGCAGAGAACCGCTTATCCTATCCAAGTGGGCCTCCTGCTCATTTATCTCCGTATCCATAAAAATATATAACTCAATTGTACTCACACATATAAAATATCTATCAGTCAGCCGAAAAGGCAAAGGCAAAGAGCTATCAAATATTAAATAAGATTTTCACTAGGTTATGCCACATTTATGTAACAGGTCCATCATACAAACTTACCTTTGAATTACTTCTTGTCAGCTAAGAATGAATAATGCTGTCCTTGTGTTCTCTGTGGAATTTAGGCGCGGTGTAATAGTAGATCAAAGGGATCAGGAAATCCTTTAAAAGATTTATGAAGAAAGGGTATTTCTTGACAAATATTGGTGACGTCATAGGCAACCTCAATGTATCAGATGCTTAAATTTTTAGCATATTTCAAAGTGGAAAATAAGATAAATAAAATATATTAATAAAATATTAAATAATATATATTTTAGATTTATATTTATTTTATTTTAAATTAATATATTTTTTAAATATTTATTTGGTAAACTCATGCTCAACTTAAAAATTATTTATTTGAATTTTTTATTTATTCTCCGATGCTTTTACCTAATCTCCGTTCTTTATTATATAAATGTTCTTGTTTATCATATGGATCCTTCATGGCAAGAAAGCATAATTTATATCTTGGTTGTGATACTTTTTTGCCGCTTAAGTTGCAAGCTAGACTTGACGGATTTCCGGTATCTATATATATTGAGTGAATTTAAGTATTGGTATTTTGTGAGACTATGGTATCGTTCTGGACGATTCAGCCCAATTAGTTAAAATATTCTTCAGCAATATATATGGAAAATCTTACAGTACTCAAATTGTATTTATTCTTTATAATTATCAAAAAGATTCTTCTATATGAATATTTTCTCATAGTTTATTGTAAATGAATACCAGGTTTGACATTCACAAGCAATGGAAGCATAATGGGGTTTAATCCTCAGCGGAGTCTGATGAAGCTTGAATTCAACCCCGGTCTGAGATGTATGGCATCGGAAATTGAACACGGTCAAATGTAGAGTGACAACGCGTTAGAAACAAAAATATATAAGTTTGTCGTTTTAAAACAATTGAGCATTTTGACCTGAAATTAGTTAAATTGCTGTCATTTTCATCTAAAAACCATATAAATTCCCTATATTTTACTAATAAATACATAGTTTTGTATATTATATCATATTTCTTTCAAATTAAAGGTTTACTCTTGTATTTAGTAACTTTAAAAGGTCAGATCGTTTATACAAATTTTGACTCGATGTTGCCAACGCAGGTCAGGGAGATAGGAATAGCATATTTAAGACAGCAAGTTTCAAATAAGAGCGTCGCTTCGTGATTTTATAAGTGAGAGAGTTCGAATCCCGATCCGAACAATAACAAAATATAATTTAATATATAATTTACTCTGTCTTTGGAAAGGCCGGGCGAGTGATTTAATAGTTGTAGACGTAGGACAGTTTTACAGAAGCATTATCTGACATACTAATTGGCCCACATGTCAAACGTGATACCGTGACTTCACAGAATACTAGCGTGAAACAGTACTTGTACTGTATTTATTGTATATCGGAGGTCTGTGAAACTATACCAATCTAGCGGCGTAAACAGCCAGCAACACAACCAAAGCGTGAAATGTGGCACGGTTGTCCATGGATGGCAGTATTCTCCGATATCCACATCCACTCTGCGAAACACAGTACAAGTACCATTTCACGCTGAGTATTCTGTGAGCCCGTCGATAGAGCTGTTTATGAAATATTATGATATTATGATGATTTAAAAACAGTGTGAGTCCTTCAAATTCTAAAAAGTAAATCTCAAAGAGTTGTCTTCGTAGCTCGTAATGTCGTCCAACAGAGAATGCATACATAACAGGATTGAAGAAACACAGATATGTAGAAACAAATATTTTATGTGATGTTTCAAAATATTTCTTAACCGTCTAACTTTAGACTATATATAAGATACATCTATATATCTATATAGAAGTTTTTGAGAGCCTTGTATCTTAATGGTTTTAAAAGTGTACCATGAAGCGAGATGTATCGAAATCCAAACCCAGTCCGGAAAATTATAATTGAATTTATAATTTATTCGGTCTCTGGAATCGCTTGACAGTAGCCGAATGTCTAAGTATTGTCGCACCCGTGGAAGAGCCATGATGACTCACTAATTGGGCCGGCTCTTCGGAAGTGATACCACGGGCTAACAGAATACTCAGCATGAAACGGTACTTGTACTGCTTTTCGGCGAGTGAGTGAAGATATCGGAGGCCCTTAAAATGTCGCTTAAGTGGCGTAAAAATCGGAAACACTACCAATGCGCGTCCCATGCTACGGTTCTCCATGGGCGGTACTGTTATCTTACCATACGAGTCCGTTGTTTGCTTTAGTATAAAAAAATAAATAACAAATAGTGTAATGAAACCAACTTATCTTTTACTCTGTAGAATTAGCTGCCAGCAGAGGTATTTCCAAACCAATACTACTTAAGGACCTTCAAAAAAGAGCGTACCAATTGTTTAATGGCCAGCAACGCATCTGCGGCTCTACAATAGGTATCCATTGGCGTAAGACCACTTATTTTACGTAAGCGTACTGCTCGTTGGCTATTATTTTCATAAAAAATATATAGTTTCCTTAGGAATGGAGTAAGCCAGCGTCTGTGATTTTAATAACATGTCATTACTTCCCCGATTGTTATATGTTAAGAAAATCGACGGTAATATAAAAGAAACATTATATTATTCTTTGCCATGTAACTAAGTCACTCGGCACTCATTTTTCTTTCAGCCATTTTGTCGCAATAAATTGTTCACTTTTTGACACGGCGAACAGCCTCTCGTCATTTATTAGGTTTTCGTAGGCGCATTTCTTTTTGCGACAAAATTATTTATTAAGACATTTTATTATTGCGCCGAGAGTTAAATTAATTTCAATGAAACGATCATTTTAAGGTTTTAATTTATTACGCAATTTGTTTAGTACTACGATTTTGAATACAATATTTCTTAATTTTGTTTATGGTTAGTAAGTCAAGTGTAAAAGGAAATATTTGCATAGTTGAATTTCATGTTAGAACATCCAGACAGAATAGACTTTGTATTTCATCCGATATAACCTCAAAATCTGTTGTTCCACTACTTAGTCTGATTGAGTCAGCTGTCTGCAGGTATTTTGAAACCAATTCTATTTGGAATCCTTAAAAAAAGAGTATTTAATTATAATATATAATTAATATGTAATATATTATAATATAAAATATTCTTTTAAAGACGGAAGCTCAACCACGGCGCAGTATTGATTAGAGAGACGAACAACGATGGACGACGATCTTAGATGAACCTGATTTCTTATTGAGTATATTCTAAATTGTAATAGTTTTTCAGATATTATGCGTATTTTATTAACATAATCAATTAATATCTAATAAACAACAGAAATGTTCGTATCAAATTATTGAATTAAAAAAAAAAGATATTTTTAGTTATTCGGATTAGTCTTTGCATATTGTCTTTGAAGTCCTATGTCCAAAAGTGGACGTCTTACGGCTGAAATGACGAGCATTTCCATTTTGATGTGTTTGTTGGCTTTGGGTGGTCGAGATGACTTAGTGTCCATAACTAGACCCAGTAAATCTACTTGTTTACTACAAAATATCTAATTAATAATTTTTTGATAATTTCTAAGTCATATGTATGAAGAAAATTATAAATTCTTTAAGACTTACTTACTAATAGATAATTCATTATCCGTCTTTAAAAAGAACGTTAAAAAAAGGACAAAGCTATGAAGAAAAACTGAAATTTATACTATTATATAATATAATGAGCCTTGTAGCTTAATGGTCTTTAAAGTGTACCATGAACCGGGAGGTATCGGGTTCGAATCCGGACCATTTATACGGACTATAAATTATAGTTTAATTTATAATTTATTCGGCCTCTGGAAGGTCTTCACAATGGCCGGGCGAGTGACTTAATACTGTCGCACACGTGGGACAGCCATGCTGAAGTATATAATGACGCACTAATTAGGTCGGCTCTTCCGTAGTGATACCACGGGCTCACAGAATACTCAACGAGAAACGGTACTTGTACTGTGTTTTGCAAAGTGAGCGAGGATATTGGAGTGGTTGTTTATGGGCGGCGGTGTTTTCTTTCGCTATAATACGAGACATACCTGCTCCTTTATTCGCTATAGAATTTAAAAAAATATCCAGGTATGTTAAATTTTACAAAGCTTAGGCGAGCTTATTTTGATAAAATATGTGAACTAAATCTGCCTAGTAGCTTTTCTAAACAAACTTTGCCGTTGAACTGAAACTTTGCTAGGTCTCTAGGGGAGTTTCGTGCGTGTGTTTTCTATTGCAAGTAAACAGTTTTACTATATGCAAAGACCAGTGGCGTAGCGTGGACCGGTTGCCCCGGGCGGCACTTTTAGAGGATGGCAAAATTTCACAATGAATAATATTGACTTTTCGTTCAGTAGAATCTATATACCTAAGTAAGACCTCTAGTATCAATATATGTAACGTGATTTATTTTATTTTTAATCACTTCACGGAGGAGACAACCTGGAGAGTTCGTCTTACAAGTTTCTTTTTGTAAAATTTGTTTTACAAATTTAAACAACATAATATTAATTTAATGATGAATTGTACCTTTGTGAGGGAAAATGATTTTTTTGTTATTATAAGAGTGTTATTAAAAGATCATTTATTTTCTCATTGAACGAAGAACGTACATGATTTGCCTATATATTATATAATAGATGTAATTTTATGTTGATTTTAATTAAAAACCACCCCGGATTTTTACATTGTTTTCAAAAATTATAACAACATAGTTTCCGGTTCAAATAAAGAAAATTTTATATTAACACTTACCCAGTGTAATCTCAATATTTTTAAACATTCAAAGCATATCATATGATAATCTGTTCACTAACTAGGGTTTTAACAAAATTAAATTAACCATCAACGTTTCACTGCAAGGCGAGTTGTGAAACAATTTTAGCTTGTCAATTACGAGTAAGTGAGGGGGAAGGGAGTAAGGCTTCCGGTTTTATCCCTCCCTTATATTTGGGTTTGATGGTACTGTATAAATGTTTCTAGTAGAAGCGGAGTTGAGACTAGTTATTTATTTATCTTAATTTACATCTAAAATAATATAAATTAAGCTAAGATCAAATTTAACTATGTCAGATAAACTGAAATACGTAGAATATGTCTAGCTACAAAAAGATGAACATTTACATTGAAAATTATTTATTATATCTGTATAAATATTTATTGATAAGTTTTAATTTTAGGCGCTACTCCTGTATGGCAAGAGATCATCGCCACCCTTGGACGACCGTGCCACAATCCAGGATTTGATTGCGTTGCTGGCTTCTTCGCCGTTTCTCTCATATAATTTCATGGGTCTCTATTATTCGTGCAGCATAGTACAATTACAAATAACGATGGTATTCTGTTTAGTTATTGAGGTTAATTGATATACTATTTCTGATTGTAGGAATTTCAAATGAGGTAAGACAATGGTTACCTAACCTTAACGTTTTTATTCGATCGAAGGTGAAAATGGTGAGAAAAACATCGTTGGCCAGATTTGTCGATTAAGATGTTTGCACACGTACGTACAGCGTCTTTTCTGTTGCTTTAACCATTTAATATCCACATATGAGGCAAATGTTTACTCCTAGATTCATAGAGTAGCCTAGAAAAGTATAGAAAACTTTTAATTACTTTATTTATATGGAAATATGAATACAGCGTTATCAATATTGGTGAATTATATTTTTTACTATTGTTGGATCTTGTAGAAAAAACTAAAATATTAATCGGAATTGGTGAACATTGGTAAACCAGATAAATACAGCCCCAAGTAAAAATTAACTAAAGAAAAGTATTTTTTATTGGTATAGCGGACAACGAAGCAGGTGGTCTTCTATATAGGTCTCCTATATGATAAGGGAACACCGCTGCCTTTGGACAACTGCTTTTCATTGTGTTGTCAGATTTTTACGGCACTTAAGCTGTACAATTTCAAGGTCCTGCAATATCCTCATTCACTCAGCGAAATACAGTGTATTTTTTTTGCTTTGTCCAAGGACCGATTCTGCCGAATGACGTATCAAAACAAATCCCTGCTGTGACAAACAAAACACGCTTTTATTTTTTGTAGTGTAGTTTATATTTTTAGGTTATTGTAGATTGGTGGAATTTATAATTAATCACAGACATTGATGTAGAGAATAAATGGAAATTATTACACGATGATTCATCTGCAGTACATCTTGACATTTGCTATGAAAAAAATAAATTACACGCTGCAAACGAATGTCAGATCAACACAGTCACGCTTTGTTTGCTCGCAGCCAGCGAATACTCCGGATTTAGAAACGTTTAGTAAGATGAATCACAACGAATGTGTGTCTTTCTTGCGTGATGTATGGCTGAAACAAAGCTAACATTTGCGAATTCATCTCATAATATATTACTTTGGGTGCGTAGGAAGAAGAAGAAGTTTAAAAAGTGTCATGGGGACGGTTTTCTATACTAATGTGACGCCAAGAGTTTTCTAGATTAAGACCTATAGCTGAGAGCCTCATAGCTTAATGATTTTAAGTGTATCTTGAAGCGAGATGTGTCGGATTTGAATCCGAATTTTATTATGTTACATATATGCATTTAGACTTGTAAGTTCCTTGCTTCTAATCGAAAAATTAACTTTCTTTATTAGATTAAGTAGCGCAAACAGTTTTCTTTTTCTACAAAGTTAAAAATGAATGTAGTCTTTAAGATTCTCATACAAAAACAGCTTTCTGAAAAAAAGATTGTCTTGAAATTTTTACGACATTATTAATAACTAATAATAAGATATGTCCGGAGTAATTCAGTAATTTTTATTGAAATAAAATTTACGTTTTAATATAGCTTCATTGGATACAAGTTACGGATAAATTAATTTATCTATTTAGTACGTTTTGAAGTAAACATGTTTTTGTCCACTAGTACATCTTTTCTCAAAACCTAGCGACATACTTACGTCCCAATCGACGCTTAGAAATAAATATATCCGGATATTGAATGACCTAAACAGTTTCGTTGAGTTTCGCCGGTTCTTCTCGGGTCTGGATAGGCATGGAGCGAGTAGAGTCAATAATGTTTAAATGTGATTGTAGATCCTAATTGAAAAGCAGTTCTCTGATTAGTGAAACTATGACGATATGCGACTATGAAAAATACAAGTGCAACGAAAATGGAATATATAATTTCTCAACCCTAGCTTCGCACAAGCATTATATACGGCTGTCAAAACGACAAAGTTACATGCTATCATATAGGCCAGTCTGAAAAACATTGCGAGTTTTTATTTAGCTTTGATCGAATAGCCGTATTTACCAAAATAAAATCTTGAGTTTGACAAGCTCTCGGCTGTATAGATATGTAATAAAATCTTTATATTTTTCTCTAATATTTCATAATGATACTAACTATTGTTGCAGCGGCTACCTAAATGTCTTCGTAAAGGAGAACGTTATTTTCTTAGATGGGCCTTCAGCATTAAAAAGTCTTGGAAAAAAGTCAGAGTAATAAGTATGTTAGAGGAGATTTCAAAATTAAATTACCTATCAAAATTAAATTATCCATATATAAGAAACGATTTTAAGTAAGGCAATTAAGATTATGGCGCCTCTTTCAGTTACACATCAGGGAAAATGTCCTGGATTCCCTACTAGTTCCGAATTTGGTTGGTTTATAAACATATTAATTTTTTAAAAACTAATTACATAAAATTTTAAATGATCTTTTTTATTGAATAGCGGGCAACGGAGCAGAAGGTGAGCAGGGTCTCCTTTATGGTAAAAGATTAACGCCGACCATAGATAACCGCCTACAAATCTCGCTTTTATTTTTTGGTGGGGTTTTTCGACGCTTAAACGGTGAAATTTCACGATATCCTCACCCACTCGAAATACAGAATAAATACTGTTTCACACTGGTATTTTGTGAGGCAGTGGTATCGGACGAGTCGGCCTAATTAGTGCATCAGCATGGTTTCCCCACGAGGATGACAGTAATAAGACATTCGCCCGACCATGTCACACCCTTCCAAAAAATGAACATATTGTAATTTTCATTATAAATTTAATTCAGACCGGGGAATGAACTCGGGGATTAACACCACAGAAACTTAAATTGTTAATTTTACTCAAAAAGTCCTTATCTTAGATATTTTTAACTCAAAGGTAAATGAAAATATCCAAGCCGCTAACAAGTAGATCATAACTCAATACTAGAAAAGCTTTGTCTTTGACATCGTTTTAATAAAATTGAAGATAATCTTACTGCAAAACGATAAGAATAAAGCTACTATTTAAAGAATATTAAACTTCACAATATTGCATCTCAGATATTTCTTTGTATGGAATTTATTATTAATCTATTATTTTGTATTAGATTAGTTATTACACATTTAATACATGAGATTAAAAACTCTATCACTGTGACATTATTAAACGTTTTCGTCGTTGATGGAGAGCCGTAAGGAATTAAACTGCGGATAGTCTGTGACGTAGTGACATCTCAATGACAACAGCTGTCAAAGTGATTGGTTGTCCAACACCAAGGATTAGGTTAGGTTATGATTGGACTGGTAGGTGACACACCGGGCAGGGCGACATCAAATAGTATTAAACGAATTGTATTAACGAGGCATAGGGATATTTGTAGAGATAATATTTGCTGTGTGTGGGCCAGGTTATAACCATTTAGGAGGCTGTACGGAGAATTGCGAAGCGAATTCAACCGCTTGTCTCAGTAAATCTAACAAGGTGCTGAATTTTCGAGCTGTGTTCAGGTAAAATAGATTCGTGTTACATGCTCGTAAAGGTACCTATATTAATTTAAACGTTTCATTACGCTTGTTCCATATAACTTGTCATGCTCTATGAAAACTGTTTCAATTATAATGAACGCTGAACTTAGTTACTGGAATAGTTGAAAATTCCACACAACGATGTCTTATATAATTTCTCTTTAAAATTTTTATACATATTGTTTCAAACTATAATTGCGTTTTGATGAGATACATTTTCACATACATGAATATAAAGAAAAAGTCACTTAAATCTTCATGATAAGAAACAAAGCTATGCAGCCAAATAACATTATAAATATTGGCTTTAATTCCAATGGAACTTAATATTTAATACAAAATTATAATTTTTGTACTGTATTTGGGCTTGTCAAGTGGGCTTGACAAGGCTTGTCAGTGACAGGGCCTTACCCGTATGTAAGCCTCGATGAAGTAAGTTACAGCAGAACTACTCACGCATTAAAAGGGCCAGCTTGTCCTTGTGACATCTTGAGTTCACCAGCCTGAAATACTTGACATGTGCCGATGATGATGTTAGATCTGGCAACTCAACCTGATGGCGTTGCGGTTCTTACTCACGGGGCAGTGTTAAACTGCTACATTCTTTGCATAGCGAACAACGGAGTAGATGGGTTTACTATATTTTGACATAGCACCACCACCCATGACCAACCGGGCCATAGTCCGCCCACTGGTAGTGTTTCCGGATTTTTACGCCATTTCACTCAGCGTTACAGTAGAAATACCCATTTCAAGTTCAAATACAATTTCACGCTGAGTATTCTGTGAGCCCGTGGTATCACTTCAATTAAAAAAACGACCAAAGAAATAGAGATTTTAAACTACGATCAATCGGAAACATAAATAAACAAGTTTCAGTTACTTTGAAATAAAATAAAGCCTGAACGTAATTTTCTTTCATACAGCGCAGTGATGTTGGGATAACCAAAATATTTAAAATTGTTGCTGACAGGAAGTTTGAAGAACTCCTAAAGTTTTATTGATCGTTCGTCTAGACGTGCACTGTGCAGTCGAATAAAATTTTACATTCGTAGATAAGACAACGGATGCAGAGCATATGAAAAAGCTTAGGGAAATGTCGTTTCCATAAATAAAGATAAACATGGCTCTACAGAGGGATAGGAATAATTTTCGAAATTCGTTGTTAAAGTTGCATCGAGTTTGTATTCATGTATATTTTTTCAAACAGTTAACGAAATAACGAAGAGAATCACCGTACGGTGTATTGGATATGGTATACTAGTGTTTCTTAGAAGAGAAACGAAATGAGGTTGAATTTCCAGTGAAAACAAAGTTTGTTTTTAATAACGCTCGCAAGTTTCCTATTTTAGTGTACAATAAGATTAACGATGTCTCCTGCAGCCGTGCCTTATCAAATGAAGTTTTGTATTGCGCTACAGAGCATTTCTTACATATTTCTTGTTTATTTTACTTTTTAGTAAGATTTCCGCTTAGTATACTAGTTATTGTTTTACATTTTTTTATATTATAGTGGACTGTGCCACAGTTTACGCATTGGTTGTGTTGCCGGCTTTTTACGCCACTTACGCGGCATTTTCAAGGGACTGCGATATCCTCACTTACTCAGCGAAACACAGTAGAGGTACTGTTTCAAGTACAATTACTATAAATAGTAAAATTCATTAAAACGCTGAGTATTCTGTAAGACCGTGGTATCTAAGAATAATAAATAATAATGGAAATTTATATAATTTTTTATTATATACTAATTGAATAAATACATTTTTGTTCAATAAAAATATAATTGTAACAAACATATTTAAATTAAACTTTTGAGAGCCTCGTAGCTAAATGGTAGACTAAGCCTACCACGAAGTTAGAGGTATCGGGTTCGAATCCCGGTCCAGACAATCATAATATAATTTATAATTTATTCTGTCTCTGGAAGTGCTTGACAGGAGCCGAGTGTCTTAATATTGTCACACCCGTGGGAGAGCCATCCTGACGCACTTATTGGGCCAGCTCGTCCGAAGTGATACTACGGGCTCACAGTATACTCAACGTGAAACGGTACAAGGGTACTGTGTTTCGTTGAGTGACTGAGGCATTCGGAGGCCCTTAAAAATGCCGCTCGAGTGGCGTAAAAATCCGGTAACACAACCAATGCGCGGAGTGTGGTGCGGTTGTCCATGAGCGGCGATGTTCTCTTACCATATAGGAGACCCACCTGCTCCGTTGTCCGCTATACTATAAAAAACCTAAAATAAACTAATATAGAACTAAATGAATGTTAAACTGTGAGTTTACATTAACTCAGGTATTTGTTCAAGCAGGAATGGACTTTGTGATTATACATAGTTCTGTTTAATTAGAAATTTTGAACTTATAACTTTTACAGTAGTTGGTTTTAAATATTTAAATTAGCTATGTGTAATAATAAAATACGATTTGGTATAAATTTAACAGTTTCCTT
>DWCF01002035.1:0-26234 GCA_018230265.1 Delias oraia | reverse complement strand
TCTGGCAAAATTTTCATTGCTAGTCACAGAAGCCAAAATAAGTTAAAAAATAATAAATTATTTGTAAATGCATAGATCCCGCCGTTTTACGTTAATAATTTAAATTTTTGACAACCTAAATCAATATATATGAAAACAAAGGCTAACCCCGAACACCACAGGATACACTTACAGGTCTTATGTGTCGCCCGCTTTTAAGTTACGCTTACCTGTAAAAAAATATATATTTAAAATATTTAACATATTAATGTTAGTTCTTTCCAATATTTACAACACCATCCGCAAAAAGCAATTATTCAATTTCAATTACTTTTGTCTTTTACGTAATGGATTTTTGAATACTTATCTAGAATTAAAATTAAAATTTTAGATACAAAAAATTTAATATAAATACAGCAGTATAACTGAGTAGCTACACATAGAAGTAATACTATCAACATGTTATTCAAGTTGAGTATAATTCTTCTTCTTTCACGAGGGCTTCTGGGTAAGTTGGCTTTAAAACCTAAGTTATTTTCGCTTCACTTTCTGATAACATTTCCTTTTGCTTTTCTTGCACTACCACGACGTGCATTGACTAAGAAATTGTTTGTTTTGCATTGTAAGAATATTGGTAAGTTTTCAAATAGATTTGATTCAAATTGTTCTAAAAAGCGTTTACCCGTGGGAGAGCCATGCTGACGCACTAATTGCGCCGGCTCTTCCGTCATACCACGGGCACATAGAATACTCGTTGTGAAACGGTATTTGTACTGTGTTTCACTGAGTGAGTGATGGGTATGGGTGGCGTTGTTTTCTTAACATATAAGAAATCCACCTATTTCGTTATCCCGCAATACCATAAGAAACCATATTGATCTTCAACTTTTGACAGGCGAAACAGTCGATACAGAGAAGCGAATAATAAATGGAAAGGATGCCCCCGACGGTATGGCCCCCTACCAGGTCTCGATGCGCACACAGGGGAAAGTAGAGTATCATTCATGTGGGGGCTCCATTATCGACGAACAGTGGGTTTTAACGGCTGCTCATTGCATCTACGGGTAAGTTAGACCTTCACATGTTTACCTATAACGGACAACGGAGCAGGTGGGTCTTCTATATAATAAGAGAACACCACCGCCCATAACCAGCCGCGCCACACTCCGCGCTTGCTGTATTGCCGGCTTTTCAAAATGAAATTAATAAATTTTGTACTCCTAGTAGAAAAAATATCATTGTCTTAGACTTTAAAAAGATTTGGGAATAATCTGAGTTTGTTGGCTGGTCTTTGCCTTTTTCATGGTATAGCGCACAAACGCACAGGTATGTCTCCTATACGGTAAGAAAACACCACCGCCTTTGGATAACCGCGTCAGTGCATTGCTTGTGCTGCCGGCCTTTTACGGCCTCTGTATCCTCCTCAGCGAAACACACTAGAAGTACAACTACCGTTTTACCCTTAGTACTCTGTGAGCCCGTGGTATCACTTCGAACGAGCCGGCCCAATTGGCGCTTCAGAAAGAGACCCTAGGCTCATTCCTCTTTCTATACAGCTGAGTTGTTCATATGTTACGACTAGCGTATAGAGCGTAATAAAAACAGCATACCTAACCGTTATATCCCTTAAAAGCCGGCAATGCAACCACGGCTTTGCATGGACATTTAAAGTATCTACATTTAAAATAAAATAGTAATATTTATTTTTTCAGATCAACACAACTGGTTTATTATTAGAAAGATAATTTATGTCCTATTAGAAATAACTAAAGTTGTTTTATAATGCCTATTTACAGGAAAGACATGAGTATTATGTCTATAGTGGTTGGCAGTCACAAGATAAACACCGGCGGTGACCGTTACAAAATAAAGAAATTGATACCGCATGAGAATTTTTCAATGTATAATTTTCATAATGATATTGGTCTAGTTCAGATTGATGGTAAAATAGCTCTCAAAGAGAACGTTAAGAAAGTTAAGCTGCTACAAGCGCCAGTTCCTGCTGGAACCAAATGTATATTGACCGGCTGGGGTTATACCGACCAGGTATTTAGTTTTGTCTTAATCATCATCAGCCTATTAAGTCCACTGCTGGAGAGGCCTCCCCGAGTTCATTTTGTACATTACTGAAATTAGGCCATTAGTTCGAATAATTTATTTAATAATTAAAAGTTTATTTACTCAATATTAAAACTTGCCAATAGGTACAACTATAAAATATTAGGATACATAAAAATTATAAAGGCAAGTTTAAAATGGAGAAGCACTCGGTTGTATGCCCCACCATGTGTAGCTATGCGCCCCCATAAACATAATAAAATCAGTTGAAAAAAAAGGGAAAAGCAGAAGGTATTGTTTTTTTATGGTATAGCGGAAAATGAAGCAGGCGAGTCTTCTATATGGTAAGAGAACACCGACGCCCATATCCAACCGCGCCACATTCCACGCAATATTTGTGTTGTCTGTTTACGCTGCTAAGCGATATTTTTAAGAGTGTCCAATTTCCTCACACACTCAGCGAAGCAGTAAAGTTTCACGCTGAGTATTCTGTGAGCCTGTGGTATTACTTCGGACGAGCCGGACCAATTAGTGCGTTATCATATGCTTCAGCGTGGCTGTCCCACGGGTAAGAATTGCTGTTTCTCTAGAATGTAAATTTGTTACAGTACAAGGAGACTGAGCCGAACGATCTCCAAGTGTTGGATTACATGATTATAACTATAAAGGAATGTAATGAAAAACTACCCAGCGATTACCAGAGACAGCTACCGCTGGATGAGAAACTTCAAGTTTGCGTGATAAGTGATAAAGAAAAGGGCGCCTGTTATGTAAGTGAGACTTTTTTATGGTATCTTTACAGTGTTTCACAACCTATGATTACTGACATGATACTGATGATACTACATATACATAGTAATGGGTGTCCGAGTGATCAGACTCAGTAAATTAAGTGAAACTTTTAGAGGTAATACAATATGTAATGTTTTTACAATAAGGATGCCAGAAAACCTTCAAAACCTTACTGTTAATAATAAACTTACTATTTGTGTGATAAAGCCTTCTACAGTGTTAATGTTTTGTAAATGATGTCCGCCTTGGAACGGCGGGGAGAGTTCTCTTAGATATTTTTTTTGTAATTTTTTTTATATAAAACCCACCGAGTTTATTTCGCCGGTTCTACGGATTTTGACGTTCAACGAGCTGCATTTTTGTATTTACATTGAATGAAATATTTCATATCATACATAAATGCTAATAATAACTAAAATAAATAAAAAATTAAACCAAACTGATTATTTTGCTATTTATTTTATCAAGGCGTCCGTGAAAACTGTGCTTGAATCAATAGGGATCCGTGGCTGAAATAGGTAAACAATCGCTGATCTAGGTGAAAAATCTAGATGAATGTCAACACTGATCGCGGTCGCTCATGGGCAGCAGTAATATCATGCTTCGTTGGCCGCTGTATTATCAAAATACGACTCACAGAAAGCAGTAGTAATTTCATGAACGGTTTGCTATTCGCAGGGTGACTCTGGCGGCCCATTGGTTACCACCGACGAGGAACCCATCCAAGTGGGAGTCGTGTCTTGGGGAGTTCCCTGCGCCTGGAATTTCCCAGACGTGTTCGCATCGGTGGCCGGTTACAAAGACTGGATCGCAAAGAACATGAAATGATAAAATACTTCTACCACCTGAATTACTAACATTACATTTTGAAATATATCTGATTGTTGTATTAGAATCTTATTTACCTCTATCTGTGCGTATAATGCCACATTTACATTCAGCTGAAGTGAGCAGGGGAGTGGGCATGACGAGTATGTAAACTTTATACTTCTCATGCCACTGCTAATGGCACCCATGCCGCCCAGCGCTCTCCAAAAGAGCGGTTTTTAGTGCGGCCTTCAAAGGACCGGCAGCGTGACTTTTTAACTGACGCACATAATTATGTATTGGACACGCCAAACCGGAAAATATTACGCTTATAAGTTATTCTGGGCTGTTAGCCACCTCCAGCACTTGAATTATTAATAGACAACCGCACTGCAATACGTCCGTTGGTTGTGTTGCCGGCTTTTACGCCGCGACAGCTGTGTTTCAAGGGCCTCCTTCCGCGGGTAATACACTGTTAAGACGTGTCCGTCAAGCTCTTTAGCCACGTTTTAAATATCATGATCCTTCTGAAAGGATTTTGTACGAGGTTTTTGGCAAAAGGCAAACGAATGATGGATGCGGTTACTCACAAAAATAGCATTATCTGAATAAAATATACTATTATTATTATAATACTTGATAATACTTAGCATAATACCTTTTTTATGGTATAGCGGACATAACCCACCAACCTTCCCATGGTCCTTCCCGCCTTCCGGCATAACGGACCGAATCATTGGGAGGCGCCTCCGGTACTTGCTCAGGGCTCTTCCCCGGGGTTGCGCTGCTTGACTCCCTACAAATTCGATAATCCGTCCCATTCTCTGACACCTCTCCCCATCTGGGGCGTGCACGAACACCACAGCTCTTCGCGTTCTAGCATCTGCCTGGTCAACTGCTCTCCAACTCAGCTCGTTTCTTCCGCCATCTGTGCGCGAATGTTCTCAGGCGCCCAAAGGCGTCAGCGCTGCTGACCATCTCTCGATGGTATATCGGTCCGGCTTCTTTCCTCCTCCACTCATTGAGCATTCCGCCGCGTTCCTCTTCATACAACTGACATTCCCACAGGACATGGTCCCGAGTCTCTTTTGCCTCACCGCAGTAACATATCGCAGTGTCGCTTAGCGCAATGGCTATTAAAACTCCCATGTCCCGTGAGGATCTGACACACCGCATAGTCCAACTCCACCCAGCTGCAGCGCATACCTTCAGCAACGTTCGAGAAAAACCGCGACAGCTCCCTGCCATTGTCGCTGGCTGCCCATCGTTCCTTCCACCAAGCAATTATCTCCGCACCGATATCTCTTTTGATCTTGCGGAGCTCCCCGACTCGGGCTTCCTTTGGCCTCTCCTCTGCGAGTCGACCCGCACGAACGACTTCAAGATCCGCCGGCAGAACTGCGGCCAGTACAGGCAGAGCCGATATGCTTACAGACCTGTAGGCCTTCGTAAGCAGTATCAAGGCCTCAGCGAAACACAGTAGAAGTACTTTCATGTACAGCTATCGTTACACGCTGAGTATTATGTGAACCCGTGGTATCACTTCGGACGAGCCGGTCCAATTAGTATGTTACCTCTCGCTTCACGGTTGACTTATAAAACGTATCTACGATCATCTCGAAATGAATCTGGTACAATACTTAGAATCCATACTCAATACGTTTAATACATACAATTATTTATTCTCGGTAGGTGACCTATTATCTAGGAACCGTGGGAGGCAGACCTCCGCAGTTGCGGCGAACGTCAGCTGTTCGTGTCAACGTGCATTCTGTCACGTGTGGGTATTATAAACATGAATCCCCATTCGCTAATAATATCTGTATCGTACAAAGTGACCCCTGCAAACGTTGCCATAAAAATTATTAATGCCCTAATATTGTTATTTAATAGGTGGTAGACGAGTGACATTACTGTTGTAATTTTTAATATTGAATTTTATAAACATGGTAGGGCCGACGCACTAATTGAGCGGTAATAAGGGCTCACAGAATACCAGCGGGAAAAAGTAGTTGTACTGGATTGTCCTTGAAATTCCTCGGCATGAAAAGCCGGCAACACAATCATAGCGCGGATTGTGGTGATGTTATCCATGATTGCCGGTTATCTGTTACCATAGACGATCCGTCCGTTTCGCTGCCCACTATACAATATAAAAAATGGAATATAATTAAAGTCTCCTTTCGTCTAGGTAACAGAATAAAAAATTAATTTAAATATGAATTTTTTAAATTATAATCCAGTTTTTATAATAGTAATATTCATAATTTTGACAAAGAAAAACCTGAGCATTTCCGTAATTTTCTTATTAACCCAACCACTAAACGTGTACACTAAATTCTTTTCAATGGAATTAAGATATAAAATCTTTTGTATGTAAAATCATGTCCACGAAAACTACCTACCACCTACTCCACTGAACTAAAAAATACTAAATTACACAACTTTAGTGTAATCAAAAATCCGGTAGCAAACTAAAGCGCGGATTACAGCATGGTGGTTCGAATGCAGCGGTTATGTCTTACCATCAACCAAATTACCTTATCTTACCTGCACCGTTGTCCGTAAATTAATAAAAAAAATCATCATCATTTCAGCCGTAAAACATCCACTGCTGGACATAGGCCTCCAATAAATTTTATTATTATTATTATTATCCTTCTAAAAATTAAATTAATTAATGTTATTTTTAAGTTTTATACTATTTGTAAATATTGTAAAACTACCTTCAATGTATCTTATAACATTTTCGATACACTCTGTATTTTATTAACACAACCTAATTTAAAAAAAAACATTGAACTTATTCAAGTCATCGCTTAAGAAGACACTGACCTCAGTTGGTTCATTTTTCGCTTCATTTAGATCTGTCGTTAAGTCAGGTTCAAAGAGTTTTGCTTTTTACATTTACGTCACTCGAGTGATTACGCCAAAAATTTACTACACTAAAAGTGTATAGTTTATAGAAATTAACGTAGCGTAAATTTTATATTATATTATTTAGACCGAGCGGTCTTGTGTACCGTGAAGAGAGATATAACGGTTTAGAACCCTGCTCTCAACAGAAATTGACAATTTTTTCAGTCTTAAAGGCTTGACAGAGGCCGGGCGACTGTCTTAACACCGGCTCGTTGCTGATACTAAGGGCTCGCAGATTACTAGCGTAAAACAACTTGTACCGTGTTTCGCAGAGTGAGTATATCGGAGACATTTTAAATTATCACGTTCAAGCGATGTAAGGAGCCGGCAACATTCGTCATGTCATGGTGACGTACTAATTGGACTTGAGGTGGTACCACGAACCCATAGCATACCACCAGCATGAAAAGTACTTGCACTGTTTCGCTGAGTGGGTGAGGATATCGGATACCTTTTTATCCCGTTCAAGTGGCGTAAAAAGGCAGGTACACACCTAACCACAGATTGTGACGCGCTTGAGGTGGCGATCTTTTACCATCAAGACCTGTTCTGTTGTCCGCTATACAACAAAAAACACAATGTTTGTTCATTAGTCATAATACCCGTATTTATCAGCTTGGTAAATGTCATTACGGTAATGAAGCGAGTGAAACAGGTTAGCGCCTTCCGGGTACGTAACTACGCATACATAAGTGTTCATTATATTCATAATTTTCTGAAGCTCTTGCTTTTGTACGTAGATCTGTATAAAACAACAAATCGGTAACATATGTATGTTATTTTCCGAGTAAATGGTTTAATATGTCTACCATGAAGCGAGAGTATCGGGTTCGTATCCCGGCTTGGCATATTGGTGGTCAAACTTTTTCTTCTATTATATTAGTGTGTTTGTTTAACCTAATGTTTATCTTATTAGTAAAGTGAATCAGTAAATTTTGATACGGTCGTTCAAATCAAATCAATCAATTGCAAATTTCACGCAACCACGTGTATACTTTCTCATATGGATAAAAGAAATAATTATACATGGAGTGTTATTAAATTCTACTTTGATGATACAACTAAACAATTTGTTAGTACGTAGTGAGGTTATATGGATAAAAAGAGAACCTCGTAGCTATGTAGTCTTATAAACCTACCACGAAATGGAAGGTATCCGGGTTTGATACCCGTTTCGAATAAAAATTTATGATTTTGTTCGGACTTGGGAATGGTGTGTATGGTCTTTGGAAGAGCACGACAGTGGCCGGCGGGGTGTCTCCACACTTAAATGGGCCGACTCGTTCGAAGTAACCCCAGGCTCGAAGGAATACCAATGTGCAGCTGAATGAAGATAATGGAGGGCGTGGAAATGATACCGCTCAAACGGCGTAAAAAGCCGGCTGCACAACCGGCTGTTGTCCATGAGCGGCGGTGATTTATTACCATAGACGGGTCGTCTGTTCCGCTGCCCGCTATACAATACAAAAAATGGACTATAATTAAAGTCTCCTTTAATCTAGTTAACCGAATAAAAAACTAAGCAATAATTTAAATAAGAATTTGACCCTTAATTATAATCCCGTTCTTTTTCCCACAATTTTGACAGAGAAAAAACTGAGCATTTCCGTAATTTTCTTATTAACCCAACAGCAAAACGTTATGCTAAAATAAACTCCATTTAATGGGATTAAGATATAAAATCCTTTGTTTGTAATCATGTCCACGAAAACAGTTTTATTATAACGTGTTAAAATTGAAAGCGAAATTTTACATTTACGTATTACTAGCTTATACCGGTTACTTTTTCTGCTTTTATTTTCTGGTTCAAGCAGCTTCTTGGCATATTTTTCTAGAGTAAAAGGTCTACGTTCTTCATACAAATTGCTAACTATGTATGACATAAGTTCTCAACTATATATGATTTTTTAGTAATATATTTTTTACGTAAAAGAGCAGAAGACTCATCTAGATTGCTCATCCGTAACCGCGCATGCGTTGCCGGCTTTTTAGAGAGAGCAACTTTTTTGAAAGTCCTCAAGTCGTATTGTCTCTGAAATATCTCTACACGCAGCGGATTCCAAGTTTCACGCTCAGTTGTGGAACGACAGACATCCAGGTGATATGGATGAAATTACGGACATCTGTAAGAGATTATCGTCGCCAATGGGCAAACGCTTTTTGTATTTTTTCTATTTGTTGGCCAGAAAGGTCGCGATTGCCTATGGTTCAATTGCCCGCCTTATGCGAAGCTTAAACAGCAAGCAAACAGTTTTTCAATATATCAAAAATAGACAGATTTTACATACTTACTTACATACTTTTGTATATACATAGACAATTATAGATACGCAACTGTACTTTTTACAATGTGAACGTTTTAATTTTTTGCTAACGCATTCGTAATGCGAAATAAATTACAGCTATTTAGGTTTTTGGGTTATAAAGATTATACCTAACTTTGACCTCGCTAACCGTTACACTTGATTTTTTTTTAATACATCCGCCAACGGAGCCGGTGGGTATGTGGTAACAGAACATCGTCGCCCATGGACAACCGCGCTACACTCCGCGCATCATTTGAGTTGTCGGCTTAATATAATATTCTCAGTGACAATATAAGTTACAATTTGGGCAACATTCTCGGATAAGGCACTAATTTCTATGCAACAAATACCAATGACCTTTGGGTTCGGTGAATCGATACGAAATACGTTCAACCCGTGACAAGAGTCATGTTTCGGTCACAGACGTCAGTGAACACTTAGTGAATGGAAATCTCATAAAGCACCGACAACACAACCGAAGCTTGAGGTGAACTTCTATTAATGGAATCGTCTATTCCGTTGTCCACTGTATATAAAACATTATATGTGTCGAAAACAGCTTTTTTTATTATAAAACTCTTCAAATATCATGTGTGATGTTTATGGTATAGCGAGCAACGGAACAGACGGATAAGCTCTATGGTAAGACATCCCATGGAAAACCGCACCAAAATCCGCGGTTTGGTTGTGCTGTCGGCTTATTACGCTTCATTCATATAACTCAAAGGCCTCCGATATCCTTAATCAATGAGTTAAACACTGTACAAGTACTGTTAAATGCTGGTATTTTGTGAGCCCATGGTATTACTTCGGATGAGCCGGCACATCAAGACACGCGCTCTATCATAGTCAAGGCCTTTCAAGATCGAATAAATTATAAATTCTTATTCGGACCGGGGATCGAACCCGATACCTCTCGCTTCGTTGGCTTATAAGCCCACATGGCTACGAGGCTGTCATATGAGTATTCGAGAATGATTTTCAAAATACAAAACAGGCATATTGATTTCGCTTTTATATAATTCTATTCATTTGAAACGAGAATTTATGAATTTCAAAACTATTCAACAACCACTCGCTTTGATATTTCAACTTTGAACATTGAGAGTTTCCACACATTTCCCGGCAAAAGTAAATAAATCGTTTGCATAGATGGAATGCAATATGAACTATATGAGTATTTTCTCATCGATCTAAATGACAAGATATTGGTTTAATAAACAAAAAATATTTTTTTTAATGTCAACAGTTTGGAAATTTTCACTTGTGCATACACTATCATCGGTATTCTACGATTGTCATATACATATATCAAAACTTAACATATAGGTTAAACTGCACATATTCTTGACATTTTTAGATGAAAATAGACAGCTGACAGTAGGATTGAGATTCTGTTTAAACCAATTGGATTATAGATTGTCATGCTCATAGGAATCCACAGTTGCTTAGTTATTGGAAGGTCAGTTAAGAAATGTTAATAAAATGATCTTTACTTTAAACAACAGAAAGTTCATATTATATAAAGACCGCACCCGCGGCTCTGCAAGGAATAGGCATAGGCGGAAGACCGCTTCTCCTAGTTGAGAAAAGAAATTATCATCCTAGACTTGACAAAGTTTACGTTGAAAATCTTGTAATATAATACTTTAGGTGAATAGTAAACAAATATAATTAGGAATATAGAAAATTGATATTTTACTTTAAATAATCCTTTTGCACGATTGTGAAATGAAGCCACGAGGGTTTAGTTTATTTATTTCTTACATTTGTAAGTGAAACATCCTAAAATATAAATTAAAATACACAAAAAACAACATTCTAAACATATGCTTAGAAGTACTTAGAAATATTGGAGAGAAAACACAAAAGTGAAAAATAAAATTCAAAGCAGGCAAACATCAAAGTAGGAAATAAAATCATAACTAGATAGTGTAAAACTTTGATGTTTTTCTTTATAAGTTACGCTTGTAAGAAAAACCTTGGAATATTGTCGCAGTAATAAAACCTTGGATGGAAAGTTAGACCCAATGCCAAAGAAGCCATTTATGGCTAAATAAATTACACTCGAAAATACAACGAATTTTGTTCCGATTAAATATAGTTGAATTATCAAAATCAGATAAACAGAAGAAAGCCTTTTTTGCCGGACTTCTAGTAAAACCGGGGAGTTTATCAGTTCTACGCATTTTTCTTTGTACTTATACTATAGCGCTGTCTAGTTTTTCAATAATGTCTCGTGTCTCCGAAACCGCTGGACCGATTTTTATGAAATTTAGTTTGCATATTGAGTAGGTTTGATAATCGGATATTATCTATTTTTTATACCCCTGTGTGATAAGGGTTAACCACCTCTAACATTTAATTTTTTACATATATATGGCAAAATGACGGTTTCCGGGTTCAGCTAGTTATAATTTAAACTAAGACTATGTCTTATGTTGCCTAGAATATACTTATTGCTTCATTTGGTATCGAAATTTAAAACTTTTTCTTTTGTTTTAATTTAAAAGTTTCTCCGTATCACCTCGATGCTTGTTATACCTCAATTGAGCGTTGTTAAGGCATTGTCAATCATTCTACAGAATCAGATGCATGTAGAGATATTTACAAAATAATACGACATGGAGGCTTAAAAAAAACTATCCCTAAATGGCCAACGAACCCAAAGCAACGGCTGAGGGTGTCCATGAGCGGAGGACAACTTGAGTGAGCCTCCTGCTCGCTTATCTCCGAGTTTAGATAAAATAAAAATGTAACAAAATTAATTTTAACTTATTAAGACAAATATATATTTCAAAAATATTTTAGTTTTGTATCTCGTCCATGAACCGATATTAGTAAATGTGGTGAAACATTACAAAGTAGTTGCATGTTTTTTTAAGATGATAAGCTTAATTATCGTCTAATAATATTGAAAGTAACAATTACTAAATAGATGTTTCAAGTTGATATACTAGATATTCATTTTTAATTTATAAAAGCTCTCATAAAAATTTCATGACTTGCTAAGACCGGTGTTGCCAAGACGAGACGGCTTATTTAGCCGCTTGCAATGCTGATGTAACTTACTTAACCGCAAGATAAAATCTACGTGAAATAAATAATTCAACATCCTAACGCATTTCAATATCAAAACTAACATAATATTCATAATCAAACACATTATTATCAAAGTGAAAAAAAATATATACAGCGAGCAACGTAGCAGACGGGTCTCCTATATGGTAAGAGATCACCGCCGCTCATGGACAACCGCGCCACAATTCGCGCTTTGATTGTGTTGCCGGCTTTCAACCCTGCTTCAGCGGTATAATTTCAAGGCCCTCCTTTAAGCGGCGTAAAATGCAACACCCAAGTACGGTTGTCCATGGGCAACAGTGATTTCTTACCATAGAGAAGACTTGCCTTCTCCGTTGTACACTATAGTAAAAAAAAATCGCAATAATTACACGGTCATTATTGCGATTAAATTAAAATTATTACAAATTATCGTATTAATGAAATACAATGATTAATGTAAAATAAATTACATCTCATTTGTGTAATATGAACTATTAATGCAGTATAATTTATTTTAAATAAATAATGAATTAAAAATATTTTTAACGGTCAACGAAGCAGGTGTGTCTCCTATGTGGAAAGACAACACCGCCGCTCACGGACAACCACGCCACAGTCCGTGCATTGATTGAGTCAGCTTTTAAGCGGCACTTTTAAGGGCCTCCGATATCCTCACTCACTCGGCGAAACACAGTAAAAGTACCGTTTCACGCTAAGTATTCTGTGAGCCATTGGTATCACGTCAGACCAACTGGCCCAATTAGTGCGTCAGCATGACTCCCCACATGTGCGACATGTAAGTCACTTGCCCGGCCACTGTCAAGCCCTTTCAGAAACTGAATAAATTATAAAGTAAATTATAATTGTCCGGACCGGGATTCGAAACCGATACCTCTCAAAACTTAATTGACTATTCATTATAATATTATTTGTTGAAAAGATTTACTAGTAGATGACACAAATTTCATTTAGAATACAATACACTACGAATAATTTCTTAGCCATAAAATAAAGGTTTCATTCGTATCACTTCGTTTTTTTCGGAAGATCTATTTACTGCCGGCCATACAGCCAACACAGCTTCACACGGTCTTTTGGGGCCAGCCGTAGGCTAGTCATGAATTGATTTTTAGCCGCGATTAGCCCAAGAGCGTCTCCTGCGAGACACGAACTCGGCTTGGGCCGTCGCGGGGGCATTGGCCGTCTGAGCAACCGGCCGAAAGCTCGCCGGGGTGAGTCTGACGACGAAGCTAGATCTTCGCCTCCATATTCGGCGGAGGCGGTTGTTGTCGCGGTCCTTACACAGAACCCTACCATCTGAGTTTATGTTATTATCCTCTTGGGAGGCTATCAGCTTGTATCACTTTGATGTTTGTCGTTCCACAACTGAGCGTTTTAAGGCATTTTGTAACGCGCACCACTCTGTGGCATCAGCTGCCTAAATTTGAAACAGCTTTTTTGGCCTTTTGCTAGTTTTGGCTTGTCGCTGTTGGCCAGAGTGGCCTTTACAGCTTAATGAGGGTGGGGGGGCTCGCCAAGAATTATTTTTTCATGCGAGACTCGAACCAACCTACACCTGAGCCTGCTTTTTACCTACTATTTTTATATACAAAACTAAATAATAACGTAGAGTTTCAAAAGCCTTCGCTATGTAACCACAACAATTCAACAAATTTTTGAACAAAGATCCATTCATTACATTCCCTGGAATTCAAACAAAGTGAGCCCATACTATCTTTTTGGGAGTTTTTTTTGATAAACCGTTAACAGCTGAACAGCTGAACATTGTGAATGATGTATTGTTAAACAAACATTTTCGCGTAGTTGCCAAACGCCTTTCAGATAGTTCTGCAAAATTGGTCAACATTCGAATCATAATTTATACCCGTGGGAGAGCCATGCTGAAGCATATGCTAAAATTGGGCTGGCTCATCCTCAGTTATACCATAGGCTCACAGAATACTCAGCGTGAAACGGTACTTGTACTGTGTTTCGCAGAGTGAGTGAGGATATAGGAGGTCCTTAAAAGTATCGCTTAAGCGGCTTAAAAAGCCGGTAACACAACCAATGCGCGAACTTTGGCGCGGTTGTTCATCGGCGGCGGTGTTTTCTTACCATATAGGAGACCCACCTGCTCCGTTGTCTGCTATAGAATAAAAAAATAAAAGAATATTGCGCGGTTGTTCATGGGCGACAGTGTTCTTTTACCATATAGGAGACCCACCTAGTCCGTGGGCTATAATACCATTAAAAAAACGTATTTACACACCCCTAAATGTTAAATGCGGACCAATCGAATGTTATATTTATTTTAGCTTTCATCCTACCAAAACTAACAGACGATAAATATAACTTTCGGTGCGTAAATTTCAAAACTGCGCCGTGAATATGGATAAACAAAGTAATGTTATGATGGTGATATCCAGACATTTTTCTTTCAGTGAAATTGGCATCGGGCCAGATTTAAATATTTGTCTCATTTCCCATAGCAAGGTTTACTGTATTGCATTCAGGACGGTGACCTTCACTATGAAGATCAAAGAAAAACAAAGCATTGCACCTAAAAATCCCCCTAGACATTTCATTTTCAATGTCTTAATCTTCCGTCACTTTCACGCATATGTCTCCTTGTTATTGCAAAAACGAGACAGAACTGTAAGACAATTATAATGTAATTTAATTTAATAGTATTTTTCGTTAAATTAGCAACAAATACACTTATACTTTAAACAATAATGTAGGCCACATATGTGGCCTACATTATTGTTTAAAGGTGTTTTTTCTCTTAATAATCCTGTTTTTTCCGCTGGTAAATGCTGAATTATTTATTTTATTTCATCAAGAACATTAAAATTCACAATTTATGTAAAATTTAACACCAAGACACTGTTTACTTTATGCCATAATAGTTCTTAGGTCTTATATTTAATGGTTTAAGATTTTGTATTTGAAGTAATTTTTGATCATTTATTATGCGTGTAAGATAGGTATATTTTCACGTGACTGTTACGTATAAAATTTTAATTATAATATGTATTTCAGTACTTTTTTTGAAGGAATTTCTTTTGAAATACATGTGCAAGCATCTGATTCCACAGAGCGATGATGAACGGTACAAAACGCTCAGCTGTGCAACGACAAACATCTGTGGAATCAGCTTGATGAAAGAAAGTAAAAAGTAGAGGCGCAAGGGTGACTAGCGTGTTACAGATGTGGACACATAACAGCGGGTCCCGTTATGGCCGCAGCAGACGTACCGAGTACCGTAATAGTATCAATAACTGTACGAATAAGTTCCGCCGACCTAACTGTTACTATTAAGATTCATATCGCCCGTATCAACTCATGTTAATTTGCTGAAACATATTTAGGCAAAATAATTTTTAAATCCTACTGTCATAAAACAATAAACTAAATTACTAATTTTATAAACGGAAAAACTTCGAACTGTACAGAGATATTTTTCTAAGTGATACCACGTGCTCATAAAACGGTTCTTGTACTGTTTCGTTGAGTGAGTTAGGATATCGAAGGCTCTTGAATTTGGGCCGCTTAAGAGACGTAGAAAGACGGCAACACAATCAAAGCGTGGACTGTGGCGCGGTTGTTAATGGGCTGCAACATATCCAGGTGGGTCTGCTATATAGTAAGAGATTTCCACTACCCAAGGATAAACGCGCTTTTAACGCCGCTTAAGCAGCACATTTTAAGGGCCTCGCTGTGTATTCTGCGAGACCGTGGTATCATTTCGGACAACATATTATACAAATTTTTTCTTATTGTTCTGTTTAATTTATTATGGTAAGTTCTGTCTCGAGACAACAACAAAATATATACTAGAGAATTATTGGCAGAATATTTAGAATATTTTTGGCAAAGTTTGTAATTAAGCGGGTTTTTCTATGCGCAATACTTCATTCTATTTATTATTTAATACGTAATTCTAAGTAAAATAATTTCTAATATTCAAGGCTTTTTACGCTGCTTGAGCGGTATAACTCCACGTGATTATAAATGTTAGCATATGCTTCAGCATGGCTCCATGGTTAGACAGTGTTAAGACACACGCTATTGTAAAGCCCTTCCAAAGACCGGTACTCGTGACTTCACAATAGCTTACAATTTATATAAGCCTCGATAAAATTGAGAATAGAACCTAAAACTAACAATAAATTTACGGTACTTAAATTACAGCACAACACAAATCATCTAGAAACACTGAAAAAGCCATATTAAATACTAAAAAATTCTAGATCCGAATGTTTCCAAACCTCAAATTAAATGTTAAGCGATATAAAAGACGCTAGATTTAACATCTTTTTTTTATTAACAAAAGTTTGTCTACAGTAGGTACTTAAGGGTTTAAAAAATGACTTTCCATATAGAATATAAAAGTAAACAGGTAAGTGTTGAAATGCAAAAAAAATAACTTTCGAAGTAGGACACGAATTTGACGAAATTACAATAACAAAGGAAGTATAATGCCCTCATCAAGGTGAAAGTTGAGCAAAAATCTTGAACTTGTCACGTTTTGAGGCCATTGCAGCGTGTTTACGATCGTAATTCTCACTTATTTTAAATCTCACACAATAATAACATGTTCTTACACTTACCTATATAAAATCACAACAAAAAAGATATTATAAATACTTTTTTTTATTGCTTTTTGGTTATACCTAGTAATAGGTACAAGTATCTACAATTTAATCGTATATCAACAGAATAAATTGATAAATGTCGGTCTGTTATTGTAATTAAGGAAAACGTCAAGTGTTTGTTTAATTATAATATAATCATGAGTGCACACACTTGATTGACAATGCGAGCGATTACTGACCGCACAGCAACGGCGTATATTTTTCTATACCATAAAATTAACTTTCATCGAAATAATATTAGAACACACATTAGTAAATTACCTTTTGGCAGTACGTTGGAACGAGTTATTCTTGACACATGAAAAACAACGGTCAAATGCAATCCGTTTCCTGTACGCTGTTGCTGATCGTAAATGGAAGAACACTTCAACTAAAGTCTACGAGCCACTAAATAGGTTTTAATTGTTTTATAATCGATTGTACTCGAGTACACACGTCCGTACCGCACGGCGTCCACACGCGAACAAAACAAGCCAGCGAGTTTCGCTTGTCAACAAACAAAGCGTTCGGTCGGCCGTATGCGCTAGCACATCGACACCGAACTCCTACACGCATTGAGTGAGCACGTAAACTTTGACGGTGACACACATCGGTGCTAAATCAAGTCTCAAAGAGCCGAGCCGTCTATTGCGCTGAATCCACGTATTTTGATAGCGAAGGTCAAGGAACGATACAATAACACCACGATAATTGAACATATGCGACACAAAACAAATTAGAGTAAAATAAAACATTCATATCAAAATTTATAATTTATTCGGTCTTTGTGAGGGCTTGACAGTGGCCGGGCGAGTGTTTTAACAATATCTTAGCCGTGGGAGAGCCGCACTAATTGGGCCAGTTCGGCCGAAGTGATTCCACGGGATCACTGAATAGTGAATCATCATCATCATCGTTATTTCAGCCGTAATAGGTCCACTGCTGGAGTCACATTCGGACTTGGAATAGTGAATACTAGCGTGTAATACTTGTTCTGTGTTTCGATGAACTTTATCAGTTTATCTGATATTGCTGAGTTTATCACACAGCTTAAGCGACGTAAAGCCGGAAACACAATAGAAGCGCATATTGTGACGCGGTTGTCCATCGGCGGCTGTGGCCATAGAGAAGACCCGCCTGCTCAGTACCTGATATATTATAAAAAAAGTGTTTGGTAAGGACTACTGTCCGTAACTCGGCATCTGAGCGCCAATTTTGAGTGTTATAAAGGACTACGCAGTTACTGATTAGTAAAAATGAAACATCAAACAAATTGCGCACATTCGGCTTCTTATCGCGACGTCATTTGCGAAGCATCAAAACAATAACACAGTCTCTTATCAATGTTATCGTATGCAGAGAATCATGTGACATTTCATGTTCGTGAATAAACATTCTTGAGATGCTTAGTAATTATTGGACCGATTTATACGTCACACAAATATAATCTTTTGATAAATGCAGAGAAGTCAATTCTGTACATGAAATATATTTCCAAAATAACTATCAGAGGGTGATCAATGATCAATGCAAAAATGATCAGTAAAATTTTGTGTCTTTCTGTATATTCGTTATAGAAACTACTCGATGGATTTTAACCAAAATTGGTACAATTATTTTTCATACTCCTGGGAAGGTTATAGTATACTTTTCAACATGTTACACTCAATACTTAGATTATGCTGCCGACTTTTTACGCTGCCATTAACTTTACGTACTTTTAATAACTTTCGTACCTTTATAAATGGTAGCATATGCATGCCATGGCTCTCCATGTTAAGACGTAAGCTTGGCCACTTTTAAGCCCTTGCAAAGACCGCGACCCCTGACTTACACAGTAGCTTATAATTTATATACCTAAACTTCATTGGGAATTGGTACAATTGTTTTTCATACAGGGCAGGTTATAGTATACTTTTCATCACGCCACAATCAAAGCAGTGAAAGGAAATTCATAATTGGATCCGCTACGTTGCGTACCTGCCAGGACAACGTCTGCCGGCTCCACTAATAAATAAATAAAATAAAAAGACTTTATTTGATCCTGACACATTATTTCTTAATTAACTTTTAAACTATATTGCTATATATTAAATGATTAGCAAGGTCTCCAGATTGGGTAAAAGCCTCATTGAGTTATACTTCTCTCTATGTTGTGCCAATTAGCACGTCATTCAAACTGTTACTAAATCGAATAGTTATAAGACTGTGACACAAAATATTGTTTTAAATTCGAAATACATATCTTAGTTACGACTAAGGTATCGGCAACGCATTCGCGGCTCTGCAAGTGCTAGACGTGTCCGTGGCCGGAGGACCACTTTCTTAGGTGAGCATTCTGTTCTTCTATATGGTAAAAGAACATCGCCGCCCATGAACTGCCGCGCCACATTCCGCGCATAGGTTGTGCTACTTTTATTACTTTTTCAACGAAGATATGATTAACGACTACGACCTCAACACACTCGGTCCCACGCACCGCTTCCGAAAATATAATGATAAAGCTTTTAGTTGCGCGAATTTCTAATTTCGCGGTAATCACGCTCAAGCGAACGTTTCGCTTTATTTATCCAAGAGTTTTTGTGTTATACTTATTTTTTTATTACAGGGACGAGACGCCTATGATTAGAGATTAACTATAGATAGCCGATAGATAACGATAAGAAAACGATAAGATAGATTTTTACTAACGATAGATAGATTTTTTACAGGTAGGAGAGCCAGGCTTAAACATATGCATAAGCTCACAGAATACTCAGCGTAAAACGGTATCTGTCCTTGAAACGGTACTTCTACTGTGTTTGGCTGAGTGAGTGAGGATATCGGAGGCCCTTAAAAATACCGCTTAAGCGGCATAAAATGCCGGCAACACAACCAAAGTGCAGATTGTGGCGCTTTTGTCTATTGGCGGCGGTATTCTCTTACCGTGCAGGAGACCGTCCCTTTTTAATGGAAATGGTGGCAAAACAATTGGAGGATCACCTATGATAAGCGTTTATCCATCCCTAGCCTTGCAGAAACGCGAGTGCGTTGCCAGCTACAATAAAAAACAGTACAAAGATTTTTCTCATCTAATGCAATGTAACGACAAAAAGCGTATTTTTATTTAGTTACGCCGGTTTTTGCGATTCTGTCATATTATCGGACGCTTTTTGACTTTTTGTACATTGTGAACAATGGCGAGGCCAGTGGGGATGTGTAGCAATATCACTCATATAAATTATTTATAAAATTGAATACATTATATATATCCTTCGATGTAATAAATTATTCATATTGAGATTGCTTGTCTAGAGAACCTTCTTTATCAATTTTCATTCAAATATTTATTTTAGACAATTTATCCACACATTATTACTTTTTTTATGTTTAGATTATCTCTCATACGATCAGCAGTGTAAGTAATATATTTTATTTTTTACTATTTATATGAAGAAACAGTCTAATACGGGTACCTTAAAAACAACGCAATACCTAGAAATTTACTGATTAGGCTAAGAAGCAAATGTCAATTGTCAATCTTTATAATGTCAAACTAAATAAAAAACTGTTGAAAAGGATATTTTTGGCCAGTTTAGTTTGCTGCTACTGAAAATAACTGGTAAGAAACTCACCAAGGTCGTCCCCATATAATAATCCTTTAAAATTTACAATCAATTTCAGGGTTGTCTATGAAATCGGAGGTATTTCCGAACCAATACGGTTTGGAGACCTTCAAATATCGTATTTATCCTCTTAAGTCTCCAACACATACGCCACCCAGCTGGTGCTAATTTATATTTTAAAAAAATGACATAGTTGAAAGCAGTACGCCTTGGTACGCCTAGCATACTGGTATCGAGCATCTTATATCACATACATCACTGGGAATGTTCTGAGGAGCTGTTTCGATTAGTACCTGCAACTGAATTTCTAACTATACTCGCATTACCTGGATGTTTGTCGTTCCATAACTGAGCGTTTAACTTAAGGCATTTTTACATAGCGAAAATCGGACCAAGTGAGTATTTGGTAAGAGAAGACCGCCGCCCATCTCCAGTCACGCCTCAATCCAAGCATTAGTTGTGTTGTCGGCTTTTTACGCAACTTAATCGGAATATTAAGGGCCTCCGATATCCCCACTCACTCAGTGAAACACAGTGGAAGCGCCGTACAAGTACAACTACCATTTCCGGCTTAGTATTCTATGAGCCCGTGATATCACTTCGGACCGGCCGGCCCAATTGCTTATGCTTCAGCATCGCTCTTCCATTGGTGAAAAGTGTGCTGGCTTTTGTGTCGCGCATTACTCTATGGAATCATCTGCCAGCGGACATATTTCTAAAGCAATAAAGGCTGCATCTACAGACTGCTGATACGCGACATAAAATGCCTTAAATATTGAATATTATTCTGTTGATTTAATTCGTCGATTGTCATGAGGCGATAAGCACAACGTTTCACCGACGCGGGAACTAAAAGCGATGCAAGGTAAAAAATGCTCGCGTGCACTACAAATTGATCGGACTTATAATCCTTGACCAATCTCTATCTCAAGTCACAATCGTATCCAAGGCCTGTCTATCTTAAAGAATACAAAAATCAGTCCTCAACCACCTTGAATATAAATTATATTACAGTTCAGAGTGTTTTATTCCAAAATTCGTACATTTACTCGCTCTGTCAGTATTTTAATACAGAATATATTATGTAAATATGTTTTATAATAAAGACATGTTTTATTATTTACTTAAGAATATTAAAACCATAGATAATTTATCTGTAAAGAAATTAGCATTTCTTAATTTGAATTTTGCGGTTAGCGCTGTCACTGTCTATGAACGTAATGTAATGTTGTTTTGATAGTTGATATCTTAAAACGTAATGGCAATAATATGTGATTTAAAAATATGTTAAAAATAAATGGAAAAAGAATTTCAAGAATAATAATAAATATTAATGTCGCTTGTTCGTTTACGTAATTACAAATTTATTCATTTATAATTAATAGAAGGTATGTAAATTATATATTAATGTATAAAAACAATGTGCATAGAAATAATTTATGTTTTATAAGTAACTTAAATGTTCACTTAATAAATTATAATCTATTTCAAGGAATTAACTAATTTTACCATATATTAAATGAAAACATTAAGAATTCATTTAATCTATTTGAATGAGAGTGTTCTTCAGTTCAAAATATATTTTTTGATAGACAAAAAATACTAACCCTGAATGCTAGCTGTTCCAGATTTAGCCGCATTTGTAAACAGTGTAAATTTAGAATAAGTGACGATTCGTTCGTGTTTGATTCTATGTGCATAAAAATTGATTTGATTTCTGTTTCAAATTATGTACATCTATATACAATCTATATCACATCTATATACAAAACAAAATATGGGAGCATATTATATGTATATCCCAAGAAAAGACAGATTTTAATGAAATTTGGTATGAAGATAATTCTATGGCAGACAACGGTGCAGACAGGTCGACTCTTGGTTAGGATGACGGTCCCAGTCCCATTCGGTCTCAATGTCTCTCTCTATTTGACAAAAACGCTGCACATCTTCGCGACGCTAATATTATTATTAACGCGTCTCAGTCGTAAAAACTTTAACCTCATGCGCCTAAAGATGTTTCACATCAAAATTCCTGAAAATAATGTATAAAAAGAACGCAACTTTATAACTTTGTTCTAGACAGTAAATAAGCTTTTGTGTGCTTAAGTTGCTGCGCAATTTCACTTTAGGACTTGGGTCCTAGAATTAAACAAACTTAGATGTATCGTGAACATGGCAACTGAATAGGTAAGCCTCTTAATTTAATTTAGAAAATGCTTTCATTTACCTCACAACCTACTTGATACACTGAAGTTCTTGTATAATATATACTTATATAAACAATATTTTTATATAAAAATATAATGTATATAATATTTTATATGTTGTCTTCACAAACATGCATGGAAACTTCTGCAAAAGCAATAACTGGTACCTTTTCAACTAGCAAAGGTAAATAAAATATTGTAAATTTGGCGATAAAAACCCTTTGAGTTTCTTTTTGGTTTCTTCTTGTATGGGTTCTAGTAGGGGATGTAGGTTGTGTTGCCGGCTTTTTTCGCCATTTAATCGCGGATATGATTTCAAGGGCCTCCGATATGCGTATATCGGAGGTGATTATAGGTGTAGTGGGTGTGGACCAACAGCGTTGCATGCGGATATTCTGTGTTTGTGTGGTATCAATTTGGACAAATCGGCTTAATTAGTGCGTCAGAAAATGCTTCAGCGTGGCTCTCCCACGGGTATGACGATGTTTAAACCCGGCCATTAATACATTTAAAAGTGTATTGGTATTGTGAATCGAACAGGATACCTCTCGCTTCGAGGTAGACTTATAAGACAACTTAATATGACACAGTAAAAAAATTGCATATTACCTTAATTATAGATCCTTATATGTCCTTTGGATTTGTAATATATAATAATTAAGGTAGACTATTGCTTGCAATATTTTACGTATTGTGTATTGACGTCAGAAAATTCGATAAAACAAACATTAGTTTTGAGACTAACCTTTCATGTTAGGCGCGTGGGACGAAAAGTAAATAATTTTATTTTATTTAAGTTTTTTAGTTATAAGTTGTTTTATTTTATATTTTCTCAATATTTTCTCACTTCTTTTAATATCACTCTGGTGTTCAGTGAGCCTATGGTATCAGTCTGGACGAGCTGTCCCATTTATAGACTCCACAAGGCTCTACCACGGGTAAGATAATGTTAAGACTAAAACACTCGCTCGGTCACTGTCAAGACCTTCGAAAGACCGGATTATTTATATTTTTTTTATTCGGGTCGCGGATCGAACCCGATATCCCTTCTTGGTAGGTTTATAAGATTATATTTATTAAGTACAATTAATTATTTTTATAATTGAATGTAAATTGGCAATTCTTATGTTTAAAATAAAACAGTTATCTTTTACTTCCTTTTATGGAGTTAAATCTTGTCTTCTATAGAAGTTAGTGACTACGTATCTCGATGAAACAATGCTTTTGTGTTAGAAAGTCTAATGAACTGCAGTAACACAAAGAAACTGGAAATAAATCGACACTAAAAATACCTTGAAATTATCATTTGATAGATTACCATTCTTATAAAAAGCTAAGAATAGTACTGAAAGCAGATAATGAGATAATAAGCAGAAATAATAAGATGTGTCTGTGTGAATCTAAAACAATCTAAAAATATCAAAAGTATTTCTATAAATAAAGTTCTTCACTTTAGACTTTTGCTAATCGGAAGATTTAAATAGAACTGACCTTTTATTTAGTGGCTAAACAATCCAAAATAGTTAAATCTCGATAAAACTTTGCCGCGCTGTGACATTAGCGTCCTCAGCGATGTGAGTTTGGAACTCGACTAGCGCAGCGTGTAATGCAACAAAGAAATGCATCCAGACATACATGTATACCACAGAATATATATAGACGATGCACAGACATCGGAACTATATACCGACGGCTAGACACATAAAAATTGCAATATAATTTTATTTCCTCTTAAACTTTGCAGACGTAAATAGTCCACACTATACTATATATAGATTATAAATGTATAGATTTATATTTATGCTATAGCGGACGACGGAGCAGAGGAGTCTTCTATATGGTTAAGAAACACCGCCGCCCATGGCCGCGCTTTGGTAGTCAACATAAGCATAGAACATTTTGCAGGTAGAATACTCAGCGTGAAACGGTACTTGTACTGTTTTCCGCAGAGTGAGTGTGGATATCGGAAACCCTTAAAAGTGTCGCTTAAGCAGCATAAAAAGCAGGCAACCAACACAATCAATGCGCGGACTGAAGCGCGATTGATCATGGGCGGCGGTGTTCTCTTCCCATATAGGAGACCTACCTGTTCGGTTGTCCGCTATAGCGTAAAGTCATAAATATAAAAAAAATCAATATGCAACTATGTGTACGAATACGGCGACGGTTTTCATGTAAATTGGTTTAGTGGTTTAAGCATAGAGAAATACATACAGACACAGACTTTAGATTTTATAAAATTAGTATAGTCTAGTATGGTTATTTGTGGCCCTGGTACTCATGGTACATTATAAGATGTGTCCCTTGGCCAGTAAAGTGTGACGAACGCTGTTATAGATTGTCCCACTTCAGCGCATTAACGTCAAATGTATGTTAATACTATATTAGACCAGTATTTTTTATTGACACAAAAACTGCACTCACGTAAAACAACTATAGATCCATTTTTTATTGAAAACGGTAGAAAGCAGAACGCTCACTTAAGATAAGCGGGTGCCTATGGACACCCACAGGCTTTGCAGGATCACTGGTGCGTTACCAGCCTTTTAGAGACAGGTACGCTCATTTTTGAAGGTCGCCAAGTCGTATTGGTTTGGAAATACCTCCTGCTGAAGGTGATTCCACAGTGATGGTTCGCGACACAAAATGCCTTAAAAAGCTCAATTGTGGAACGACTAATGGATGAAACTTTGTATTCCGCCTCGATGTTCAATGATAAAATTCAGCATCAGGTATCAATGCAAACAGTTCCTCAGAATATTCCCCGTGATAAATGCGATAGAAGATGCTGAACGAACCAACACCTCTACGCAACGCCAAAGAGTCAAGCTGATCGGATAGGATCTGGTCGTCGGCAACTCGAGCCGCTCTACGCTGAATGCAATCTAAAGGAAAAAGCTTATATTTGGAAGCTCCCACCCAGAGGCGGTAGCAATAAATATTACATGAAACATAGTTTGTGCTTTATAGAGTTGCAAGTGATGGCCAGAAGTTAAGTAGCGCTTTCTTATTGAGCACTTCCAGTTTCTTGGATTTAATATGCTCAGCCATAGATAAGGTGCATAATTCATAAATATTAGTTATAATCACTTACGTTAAACCTCAGGGTCAGTTGAAACCGCTTCAATAGATCACAGACACCCTGACACAGAAATAAAATATCGAATGTAATGCGGTGAACGCGTACACGTAATAAATACACGTCTTTAATGCAGTATTGGGGTTGTAAGTCGTTAAACCTTTACACAATTAACTGAAAGCAAATTCGAGTGGGAAATGATAGGTTTGCACCACAAACTCTCGTGTCGTCGCGTCTACGTTTGCGATTTACCACTGGTAAATATCATATTTCGCGAGCTCGTAGCTAAATGGTTTTAAAAGTGTACAATGAAGCGAGAGGTATTGGTTTCGAATCCCGGTCCGAGACGTTGGAATTTTAAATTTATCATTTATTCGGTCGTTGGAAGGGCTTGAACGTGGCCGAGCGAGTGTTTTAATACTGTCGCAATCGTTGGAGAGCCATGCTGATGCATATGCTGACGCACATATTGGGCCGGTTGGTCCGAAGTGATACCACGGGCTCACAGAATACTCAGAGTAAAATGGTAGTTCTACTTGTAACGGTACTTTTACTGTGTTTTACTGAGTGAGTGAGGATATTGAAGGTCCTTAAACATGCCGCTTAAGTGGCGGTAAAAGCCGGCAACACAACTGGCCGTTGTCCATGGGCGTCGGTGTTCTCGTACCATATAGGAGACCCTTCTATATCGTATATCTATGATATAGCTTCTTTGTCTGCTATACCATAAATAAGTACTTGTACCTATAACTTTTTTTCGCTGAGTCATATTTTAATTT
>DWCF01002034.1:0-26237 GCA_018230265.1 Delias oraia | reverse complement strand
AAAGATCAAATTTCCATTCAGTGAATTCTGATTTTATAATGTAAATATAATAATAATAAATAATGTTAAAATAATAATAAATAATGTTAAAATAATAAATATTTAGGATGTCTGTAGCATGTTATATTAATGCAATTAGATTATTGTATTTATAGTCAATTAAAAATATAAGTTTCTTTTCAATATCAATATTAACATTATAAATTATAAGATTTATGAAATAAATCATTTCACTTTAATAATATTTGACACTATACTGCTAATATCTAAACAAATTCGAATAATTGTCATTAATTCTATTTTTTTACAAGATTTATGACTCTGGGCTCTAGTCCTTTAAAGACGATCGTTTCTTCAAAAGTAACTTAAATCTTTTATTTGAAAACTTTGACCACATCAATTTCCTTTAATTGTTGTTCATTTCCGAATAGATTATGCTTAAAAATTAATAAAATATATTTTTATATATGATGATGATGATGATGCCGCCGCTAAACTTTCTCAGTAACTAATAGTTAATCTATGCTAAATTTATAAAGAGTTAAGTAGGGGTAATTTCAACTACAAAACCAATTTTGAATATTCTTTCACCAATAGAAAGTCTCGTTAATTTTTAGTCACACGAATTAAATTAAATTTACTCAAAAATCAAAATGTGTTTTCCGTTTGTGGTGTTCGGATTTGCAAATTTGTTAAAAAAGACAATGCTGCTTTAGGCATGAGACATCGTATTAAAATTATAAACGTGAAAAAATGGTTTTGAATGAAATCTTTACAATAATATATCTTATACATCAGAATAACACATAGGCTACAATTTATAAAGATATATTGTATGGATTGTCCAAAATATGGCGGTAAATGTCAAGTAAGTAGAAAATTTACTATCGGTGAACTTTTCTGGCGTAAGGTGCCAAAACCGTTGAAGTTACACATATGTAATGTATGATGGAAAAGTTTATCTTAAATAGCCATACAAAAAAGCCCAGTAAAACAGTATATATCTATATCTTATGTATAAGCTATTACAACCAAAATAGTGAACCATAACTACGATAAAAATTGATAATTTATTTCAAATTAACGCACATTTGGTAGTAATGAATTGATTCCTGAATGAAAATAGATGTTTTAGTATTTGAAATAGATTAAATATCTGTCAAAGTATATCATTTGAACAGATATTTCAATAGTTACGACGATCACAACCCAAATGCGCGTCGCACGATGCTACGATGCGTTCTACCGGCACAGCGTCGCTGGCAGTGTCGCCGCCCATGGACAACCGTGGTATGCGAGTTTTGGTCGTGTTCCGGGATTTGAACGCCGTTTGAGCGGTATAAATTCCTCCTATATCACTTACTATGCGAAACAATATAAGTACTATTTCAAGCTGTTATTCTATAAGTCAAGCCGTTCCAATTAGTAAGACAGGCACGAAATAAACAACTGTTAATATATAAGAATGCCGTGTTAATTATACTATTTATAACTCAAGAACTGCTGAACTGATTTGGGTAAAAAGTGATGGGATGCTTAGGACCTAACCGCGCCACACTCTGCGCATTGGTTGTGTTGCCGGCTTTATACGCCACTCAAGCGGCATTTTTAAGGGCTTCTGTTATCTTCACGCACTCAGCGAAGCACAATACAAGTACCGTTACACGTTGAATATTCTGTGATACCGTGGTATCACTTGCACCCACAAATGCTTCAGCATGGCTCTCCCCCGGGTAAAAAAGTAGTTGCGTAAAGGGCAGGATGACGACTGCTGGATCCGCTAGTAATATTATATGATGGAGTTTTAGAGATTTATAATACTTATAAAAAGATTCACGATAGCATATATCTTACTTTCATAACATATATTTTATACGACAAAACAATGTTTTTCGGGTCAACTAGTGGTAAATATTTCTATGACATATGTTGGCTTCTATTTTATAACTATTACAGGCAGTCATACGAAAATGTGTCCACGAATGCTCCTTTTCGGTCTTTGTGGATTAAGATCATTAAAAATTGTGATCACAAATTAGGTATAGTTATGTTTACGAATCTTAAAATTCATTTAAATTGACAATATCATATCGATTTTATATCATCGAAGTGACATTTTTAAAACCGACAGATTAAAAAAAATCGCACTATTATTTAATATTTTCACGTCATTCGTCCATTACAGACGTGTTACACTTAGTGTTGAAATATTAATATAAAATATTAATAATTTAATAGCGATCTAACTGATTATAATGCCAGTCAAGGCTGTATGTGTCCTAAAAGGTGATGTCAATGGTACGGTGTTGTTTGATCAAAAGGTAAAATTTTATGTGCCTACCTACCTACCTATTATACAATTTACTTTAAAATGTACAACTTACTATTAATGACCTTGTGTTAACCTGTACTTTAAGAAATAATTGTAAAAGTCTGAAATATTACAAAACCTACAGTCAGGCATTTTGTTTTTATAGAATACTTTCATATCACAACTTGCCGACTCTTTTATTAATTGTCGCATGAAGTTCAGACTTTGCATTTAATTACATTATGTATTTATCAGGATGACAAGTCACCAGTAGTGGTTACTGGAGAGATCAAAGGTCTACTAAAGGTGAGTTGAATGAGATTTCTTACTCTAATTATTTCTAAAGTTCTTATTATGTTAAGAGCATAAACAGTAGTCTTGTTTTATTTCACTGCAGTTCCAATGCACTGTTACATTGGAAGTGTGGTTAGTATTTTACTCTGTTATGTTTCTGTTCCTTATGTTAGTGAGTACAGTATATAGTATGAGTATGTAGTTTAATGTACATAGTGATAAAACTTAGTGGACATGAATATATTCCAAAGTTAGTAAATGGCCTTGTACAGTATGGAAATTTGATTTAACTGGAAAATCACAACAAGTGGTTCTAGCGGACTGTTAATTTAAGATTAGTGACTCAAAATCATATGAATTACCATGTGTTTATCATCTTATTTTACTGTACTATTTCTGACCAGGGTAAGCATGGCTTTCATGTTCATGAGTTTGGTGACAATACTAATGGCTGCACCTCTGCTGGACCCCATTTCAACCCCCAGAAAAAAGATCATGGAGCCCCAGATGCTGCTGTAAGACATGTTGGTGATTTGGGCAACATTGAAGCCAGTTCTGATGGTGGAGTTACAAAGGTTAAATTAAAAATTACTATTTTGTTTTTATTCTGAAACAACTTTATTGTACTATATCACCACTTAATATCATGTTGATTTACAAATAACTAATTCAACTTTATAGGTATGCGTCCAGGACTCCGAAATATCACTAAGTGGTCCTAATAGCATTATTGGTCGCACATTAGTTATTCATGCTGATCCAGATGACATGGGGATTGGAGGTCATGAACTGAGCAAGACCACTGGGAATGCTGGTGCACGTATTGCTTGCGGTGTAATAGGACTGGCAAAAGCTGATTAAATTTCTATACATGTTTCTTTCTAATAAATAATGTTATTTTATTGTATACTTTTATTTGCATAGTATGTAGTCACCTTCAACCTCTGCATAATTATTATAATGAAAATTTGCTGAATCATTACGAATATTTTATTTGACCTACAGAATATATAATTACACCACTACAAGTAAAAAATATATTAGTTGATGAGTTATGTGATTGGAATATTCTAGGAGCACTTGGGTGCCACTGGTACAAGCTTTCTTCCACAGTTTGCATACTCAGTGCTGACCAGTAATTATTGGAGCCTCTTATAGACACATACTGTGATAAATCATGGGCAACTCTGCATATTATGTTGGATGTTATAAAGCCCTTAACAACCATCACTGAAACTCTTGTTGTCTGCAATGGATCAGAACTCTCTGGCACATTGTAAGTGCTCACATAATTTTCTTTTGGTACTAAATCTGCATTATGAGCTAGCATTCCCATCCATTCAACAATTTCACCAATGTCTGCATCTAACGAAGGTATTTCTTTGATATCTGGGGTTAATATGGTGCTCACCAGAGAGTGTTCAGTAACTTTGTAATTTATATCAGAAAAATATTTTGCAATGGTCGATGGACATACTGTTTCACTGTAAGGCTCCCAGCTTATACACACATCAAATTTCTCCAACTTCTTTAAAGCATTTCTCAATCTTCCTATTGTCTTCAAATCATGAAGATTCAAAGTGATCTCATAAAAGTCATGTGCATATTTTGTGCCTTCAATGCCAAGTGATTGGTAAACAGAACTTAAAACATGCAGAGTAATTAAACCTTCAGGTGTTATTGAAAATCCATTATTATTGATACAATTTTTAAGTATTGACATGCAATATAACTTGCCTTTCTTTACAAAAGTGTTAATAAACAAAGGGTTCATGAATTCAGTAATGGTACAATGAAATATTTTATAATAATTACTGTCCTCCAGGAGTGTTTCTTGAACAGAATTTGGTATATTTATTTCATCCGGACAGGTTAAAATGACGCTTCTATAAAAACAATTTTTATTAATTCGATCTAATGTATGATTATTATCCTTGATTCTTTGTACGGAACACATTGTTTTTGGAGGAGCAAAGTTACATATTTCTGGACATAACATTTTAAGACAGGTTTTGTTTCTAACTTTTATGCCTATTTTTATTAACTTCAAGCTCTCACTATAAGGTTTACTCTTTTTAGGTTACCTTTAATACAAACTTTAAGGATATTTAACTATGTTCCACAAGTAAGAACAAACTTAGGGGTTTTAACTTTCAAGAGTCAAAAAGTATGACCAGTCTTAAATAAAAATTTATAAATGCACAAAGCGCTTGTTTGATTATATTAAAGTATAAACGTGCCAGCGAATCTGCTACAAAATATTAAAGTAAGATGAAAAATATTGATTCAAGAGTAAAAATTTATAATCAAGTAAATGATAAACAACCCAAGACAAGCAACGCATCACAGATACATATATAAAAAATAAATATAAATATACAGTAAGCGACATCATACTGGAAGTGCTTTATTAACACAAAATACCATAATATTTTTATATCATAATATTTCTTACGACTAGTGTGCATTTGCCGTTCCACTAAGCGCTCAGAACGATCACGTTCACGAACACGGTTTTTGTCATTCCTCTTTTTTTTTAAATTACTAACGCCGTTGGCATAAGGCCTTTACATCTTCTCGCAGACTTTGGTGCGAGCCGTAGGGTCACCGAGAGTTTGTTTTGTGTCGCAACTAGCGCAAGGGCGTCCCCTGCGAAACACGACCATCGGCTTGGGCCGTCGCGGGAACATTGGCTGCCTGAGCGGCCGATCGGAAGCTCACCAAGGTGGGCTTTGCGACATATCAGTCTTCGCCTCTGTTTCAGGAGGAGACAGATTTTAACGCGGTCCCTACACAGAACCCTATCATCTGATTTATTTTTGTCCTCTAGAGAGGCTATCAGCTTATTAATAGTTTGTTTTATTTGATCATCCGGATCGTGTAATACATGTAGCATGTATCGTGTAATACTTATCGGGGTGGAGTGATACTTAATGCTATTGCGCACTAATGGGTTCCGATGAGCCTTGGCTTTATCATAATATCGGTCATTCCTCTTGTTTCTGAGCGCTATAATAGTGTCATAAACGTTCATTTGATAAGGCGTGACACGTTTTGACAAGTTAAAAGAATTAAAATAAAAGCTTGGAGAGGTTAGATTACAATCATGTCATCCTTGACAAATTAAAAACTATAAAAATTATAACTATAAAACTGTATATATAACTATAAAACTCTAAAATTATAAACTAATTTAATTTTAATTAAAAAATTTAATTTTTGGGTTTCTTTTTATGAAGTTTTTAACTGAGTTAGTTCGATTCAGATAATTTTTTTTTCATGACTTTCAATTTTTTCATTCAGTGGCACAATCGGATCGGGCTATTAAAAGGGCTAATGAGGAGTTTACTGCAATGACAAGCCATAAGATTGACAAGGGCAAGCGCAAAACTGATTCGGTTAAGTTTGACGAGTGTTAATTATATGTTTATTTTAAAGAGATTCAATAAAAAGAGTAATAAAATATGAAGGTGTTGTAATTTGTACTTTCAGTTTGCACATAACTCATAGTTATTACATAACGTGCACTGGGGATTGCTAGGAAGGCACGTGGAGCTGGTCGGCGGGCACGGCGGCGTAGAGCGTGTCCACAGCGGCCACGATCTCCTCGAAGATGGCGAGCACGATTGGTGGCGCGATCTCCTCCATCACGTCCTTCCAGTTGGTGTTGGCAAACTCCTCAACGGGCGCCGCTGCACAACACGCCGCGCGTTACTCATTTATGCTATGCTACTTACACCGACTTACCGGCAAGGCTGGCCGAGATATTCACAAACGAGGATATCTAACAGTCATTTTTATAGTATAGCGGACAACGGAGCAGGTGGGTTTCGTAGGTGGTAAAACAACACCGCCGCCCATGTATAACCGCGCCACAATCCGCGCATTGGTTTGTGTTGCCGCCTTTTTATGCCACTTAAGTGGTATATTTAAGGGCCTCCGATATCCACACTCACTCTGTGAATACAGTACAAGTACCGTTTCACGCTGGGTATTCTGTGAGCCCGTTGTATAATTTCGGACGAGCAGTCCCAATTATTAGTACATTCGCATATGCTTCAGCATGGCTCTTCCACAGATGGGACATTATTAAGACACTCCCCCGGTCACTATCAGACTCTTCCAGAGCCCGAATAAATTATAATTTATAATTGTCTGGACCGGGATTTGAACCCGATGCCTCTTCCGTGGTAGACCTTCGTGGTAGACCTATTAATCCTGCGCTATTAAGCTACGAAACTTTCATTCATACACTGTGAATTCCTTTGATCACGTAAGTGAAACAGCTTTATTCGGCATTGGGGCGATTAATTAGCGAATCATTCACAACGCCCCGTCTACGGGTGAACTGCTTCTAATTTATGCGCAGGCCTCTAATAACTGAGATTCCTTATTTACCATAAACAGTATGTTCGTAGGTAGGCACTATTGCTAAAAGAAAGCGTCAGGCGCGGGGGTCGCCTCTTACCCAAAGCCTTGTTGCCGTTGAAGAGGTTCTGGAAGGCGAATCGCGCGTTGCCGAGTACCTTGAAGGCGTGCTTCCACTTGCTGATGTGCCAGTGCGGCACGCCGTCGGCGCCCTGTACCGTGCTCAGCTCGCTCGACACCTTGATCGCGACCTCGCCTGCGCACGCACGACGGGAATTAGCTGGGCAGCGAAGCCCTACCTTCTCCTCACGTCTGCGCGGCTGTTGCGTGACATTCCGCGGAGCTTGTTCAGCTCCATTGAAATACGTGCTCAAGATAATAATGACGAGATCCATGTGCGAGCTAAAGTAGAATTACCCCTAAACTATTTTGTCTATGTTAGTGTTAACGTTTAAGGGGAAAACTTGGCTTAAATGCGCCTCCTGCATTTTTTTCACCAGATTGATATAAAATAATGTGTTTCAAAAAACGATTACGTCAGATTAGAATAGAAAAAAAGAGTCTGTTTCGAGTAAAGATATTATGTCATTGAAAAAGTGCCGATTCGGCTCCTACAGCCGTCGCTCTGCGAATGCAAGTGTTAGAGCCGTTACTTTTTAGCGAAAGGGAAATACTCACGCATGTCGATGCTGTATTTCCCGTCGCCCTGCACGGGCAGGATGAGCAGCTGCCCCGACAGCTTGTAGTTGCCCTCCAGCAACAGCTTGCTGCACTTGAGCGTTATAATCTGCTTCATTTTCGTGGTGTCCAACCTACAATGACACCCCGAAGTTACTCATGAGCCACGACTCATAACAGGTGCTTAATCGCTCAGAAGCGATTCCTTTGATTAGCACAGCTAGATGTAGTTAAGATGGAGGTGACCAGCTTTAAAAGAAAACTCGCGTCGACGTCGCCTTGCAGAGCCGAAGGCACAAGGAGCCCCGGGCGGCGACTGAGCAGGTCCTTCGCGGTTGCGAGCTGACTGCCTCCTCCAGGCTAGCGCTGCGTCTGCTCTTTTACGGGAATAATCCATACAAAGAGCATTTGCTAAAATCAAGTCTTTTGTAGTTAAAATTAAGATTTGTTTATAATCTTTTTTTTTAAATGTAGGTACTACTACGAAAATGGATTTTCTTCCTGTTTTTTGGTCTCTGTGACTAGCATTCTAAATTCGGCCAATGTCAGTATAATGATATTGACATAAATAATGATAGATAATAGAGCAAGAATATAAAAGAAAATTCTAAGAGAGATTCAACTCATAACTATGAAGCAATATTTTAACCGAATACGAATTTATTGAGAGCACAGATTAAACAATAAAAGTGTGAACAAATAACCTTAACAAGTAGAAAATTTTTTAAAAAGCGAAGAGAATGTATTTACATAAATTTATTTACAACTTAATAAACTTGATTTTATCAATGTTTTTTTTATTTCTATTAATATCAAATGTTAAGAAAAACCATTTGTCGTCACCGTCAGCCTTAAATGGTCAACTGTCACAAAACAATAATAAAGATTATAATACTCTTCCGAATTACATATAATTATCAATGTGCAGACAATTAACGCGTGGTTTTAAGCGCAATCCGTTAGGTTTTTTATGATGTTGTGGACAATGGGTGGTGGGTTAGGGAACCCATATCGTAAGAGAACATCGCCGCTCATAACCAACCGCATACACTCCGCGCTTTTGTGTGTATGTTGCCGGCTTGTTACGCCGTTTTAGCGGCACTTTTAAGGGCCTCCAATATCCTCACTCACTCAGCGAATCACATTACAAGTGCCGTTTCAAGTACAACTACTGTTTTACGCTGACTGTTTTGTGAGTCAGTGGTATCAGTTTGGACGAGCCGACACAATTAGTGCGTCAGCATGGCTTTCCCACGGGTGGTGTCCATCGTTCTCACAGAATCTTACCTCGTCTTACATCATTCGGTACTGCTACATAGAGATAATAAGAGCTTCGTGGCTGAGCGGTCGTCTAAGCTACCATCTCGCCTTAGGTGCCGACTGCCTATATTAATACCAAGACTGAATGGAATTTTAATTTCATTGATATAATCAAATGTAATGGATTCGGTATTTAGCAGGCTTTGAGAGTGGCGGGCGAGTGTCTGTCACTGCCGTGGGAGAGTCACGCTGATACTTATACAGACGACTTATTAGGGCCGGCTCTGCCGCATTGCCGTCCACCAAGGCAACGGCGGCAGCGCCGCAGTAGGCTACTCACTTGGCTTGGTCAATGGTGCAGGTGCCAAGGCCCGTGAGCGCCGTGTCCTTGAAGAGCATCTTCAGCCCGCCCTGCTCGCTCTTGATCGTGCTGAGTTGCATGGGATCCAGCGACCTGGGAGACGCCAACAAGTTCAACAACATGTAATACTACTACATAAACGCTATTAAAAAATAAGAGTGAGAATTGTTTGCGAGTGTGATTTCGATCCCATAACATAAAAACAAATGACAAAAGGGTTAACATAGAGGGCTACGGATGGATCAAAAACGTGACATGGGCGTGTGAGGGTGCGAGCACGTACTTGATGCCGAGCTCAGGCAGCCCGTGCAGCAAGTGCGGCGCCGCGGCGCGCGCCGACTGTAGCACACAGCCCGAGTCCTCGCTCTTGCACGGAGTGATGAACGGCGCTGCAACATACCATGTCACACACACGGTAGTACAAAAGAATGAGGCTTAATTATAACTATTGCCCGGCTTAGTTAACACTATTGCCCGGGTTTGTCAACAATCGCTTAGCGACGTCGGTCCAGGATAGACGCCAACGGACAGGCTTAACAACGTGGTATTTAGTGTTATAATAATGGTATAGTAATTGCCGATATAATATACAAATGAAACCACCTTTTAATGTGGCGTCAATAGTTCTGCGGTACCCATACCCCAAAATCACTCACTATTACTACGTGTAGCATGAGTGATGGGATGCTTCTTCCTCTGTTTGAGCCTACTTCCTGGAGATGGCTTCTGACATTTATTCCCGGTGCCCTTCTGCAGCCTATTCCACTATCGAACGCAGATCGTACCACGCAACATCAAGAAAACGCTTTATGGCATAATATATTAAATTCCACTATAACTCAAGTAAGCGGGTTATCCGCGCATCGAACCACAAAAAACAATAAGCTCAAATGTGCTAATAAAAGTGACTATGAAGGAGCCGGAATTTTCCTCAATTTGATCGTTTGAACGAGTGCGAAAAGTCCGACGCGAAAAATGTCGATAATTTTCCTTGATGAGCCTACGCGACGGTTGAAATAGCTAGCGAACTTGTGCTCGGCAGCGCCAGTCATCTGTCGGCGTGATACGACATAGATTTAGAAAAACCATTGTAACTTGTAAGCCTCAAAGCCGGTGTAGTGCGCGCTGAGAAAAACATTAAGGCATCAGACTGCGTCACATGGTGGCATCATCTGGCGTCGGCGCTCACCTTTGCCACGGTGACTACATATTGACTGGAAGCTTGCTATCATCGAAGGTGCCTTAAAACATAGCTAGGTTGAGCTTTACAGCGCGAAATCCTTTAACTGTTGGCCGTTAAGCGTTGTTGTCCGCTCCATCGTCGTAATATTATGAAAGCTTCCTGTTACGCTGCCACATCCAAACCATTAGACCTAACCTCGCTAAATTGGAACACAGAACTAAAATATAGGACACGACGTCGATCGCCCCACTCGACATTGGCGGCATTCGCCAAGACCGAGCAACGCAAAAAAACCATGTTTCCATATAAGAACTTGGTTTGAATGACAATGTTTCCATATAAGAACTTAGTTTGAATGACAATCTGTGCGGAAATGGTATGGCAAAGTTCAAATTTAAATTTCTGTTGAAGGTGCCTTTAGTCTGTTAATAGAGGCTTTGGATCGCGCAAATGACAGCTAAATGATTCAGCTGTAGGTATCTATCTTATGTTTTCGTTCACTTATGCTTGCAGCGCTATTGTGCAGTAAGGTGGTCATTTGCTTGGATATCACACATTGGTACAACACATTAAATACGTAATAAAACATTGAGCGTGCTCGAACGACGAATCGCAGCCATGAGCAATGAACTAGGTTTGAGAGTTGTGGCAGCCCATGGGCTTGAAAAGAAAGCTCACTCACCCGAGGCGCAGCGGGCGCTCAAAGCGAACCCGAGCAGGAAGACGACGCGGATCATCTCTGCGAAGCGCGCGCGCTGTGGCGAGCAGCAGCCTCCGCGCGACCTTTTATGCCGCGCGCCGCGACCCTGACATTGGCGCGCTGCTGAAGCCTTATTCGCGTTGCCTTGATGACTCTCTTAGTCGTTCTTCGCAGACACCATTTGCCCCGCCTGGGACCTGCGTGTAAAACTCCATTTAAATCTTTATCTATATTTATTTTTAGAGAAATTTTTTGAATATTTAACTTTTAAATTTCCTTAGGCTTGTAGGTCCACTGTGTCTCGTGATTGCAAGGACAAGTGTCTGGTGCACATGGGCGACAGAGCGACGGAGCGGCCGCGAGGGAACAGCTCCCTCGTGCGAGGCGTAAACAGTCGACAAATGTTCATTGGTTTATTATGCAGTAAGCATTACGCCAAGCGTCGGAGAGCGCAGTTTGCGGGAATTCGGGCTGGTTTGACGTCACGAAATTTTTGTTCTTCTCTAAGCCGTCATTCCAAGATTAATGTTAATTCAATCAAATTCAGATTTTAATATTTAAAATCACGTAATCTACAATTGAAACGTACCATTTTTTTGAGGACTTAGGTTTTTATAAAATTCGTTGTTTTCTTAAGTCTCGGGATTTGCCCATTCCTACAAAGCTATTACGCAGAGCGACAACTTTATTTTGCCTCAATTTAATTCCACAAGTGGCTGTGTGGAAAAGAGGCCTCTGCACGGTTACAAAACGTAAGCATATCATCCACACCTTATTTCAATCTGCTTATCCGTTGCCGAGATATTACTGTTTTTGTTCTAATACGTTTTTAAAACGAACCGACCATTTTGATCGTGATCTGTGTTCCTTTGATTTATCTTATTGACGGAAAAGCCCATATTTGCCCGCTTGTTTACCTACGTCTTGTAGTATGTACTCTGCGCTTGGTCACGCGCCTGCGAGTGCGTTAGTATGCTCCCTCTCACACTTGTCAGAGTTTTGAAATTTGATTAGAAGGATAAAATGCCAGTGTCGTAAAAACTACCCATCATAAATTTGTTGAACAGGGACGAATACTTACACTGCGCTGCGCTACCCTTTCGCTTAGCATATCCATGCATCTCAGCCAAATCGAATTGAAGCAAATCGGTTGCCCTTTTCGGTAGCATTGAAGGCCGGCGTAAAGACTGACACTGCGCCGGAGCGGGGAGCAGCTGAAAGCTCCCCAAGCCCCGCCATACGACTGATTCACAGATCGATACAGAGAGATCCATGCTGAAGTATATGCATTATGCAGACGCACTAATTGGGCCGCCTCGTCCGAAGTGATACCACGGACTCACAGAATACTCAGCGTGAAACGGTACTTGTATTGTGTTTCGCAGAGATTAAAAATATCGAAAGCCCGTATAAGCGCCGCTTAAGCGGCGATAAAAGCCAGAAACACTACCAATACGCGGACAATGTCGCTGTTGTACATAGGCGACGGAGTTCTCTTTCCATATAGGAGACCCACCTGCTCCGTTGTCCACTGTGGAATAAAAAAATCGTCGTGTAGTGTGCAAATAGAGATCTGAAAAGATAGCAGAGCATCTCGTAAATGTACCGACGCTGAGCGTACAATTCACGTGTTGCTAGCTCTCAGGCTGTCGGAGGTCCCACGACTGCAATGTTCTTTTTAAAAAGAGCAAAAGCTTGTCCATGTCTGCTTACACCCGTGCGACCGCTGCGACCGCGCCGCCTTTGCTACACTTTCAAGCAAATAATCTCTGTATATAACACAAAGTAGCACTGGTTACACCATTTTTAATTTGGTAAGGAGGTTGCTGATCATGTATAAACATTATAAGATCAATTTTGTCTGCTACAAAAATTGAAGGTGTTATTTTTGTGTATCTCTTTTTCAGGTTGTGGGTTTTTTGATTTTCCTTGATTGGTCATGATAGGTGTCGTACCGGGCGGAATGACACGTCTACCGAACCCACTACTGCATACATGTAACTAGTGTTGTCCAAATGAAAGACTTAGCCAGTCTTGGTCTTGCGCCAATACATGTGGTATTGGTCTTGGCCTTGCAGCAAGAGTCTTGCAAGTGTTGAAATTACCTATTAGATTATTGATATTTATTAAAGTTTACTTCAGATCTTAGAAAAATATCAGAATATGAACATTTTGAGGTTGAATTAGCAAAGCCATAGGAAAGACCAACCAAATTTATAAAATATGTCTAAAGATTTAATGAGAAATTCCAAAAACTACTGCCGAATAAAATAGCTGAGTCTTGCAGGTTTAGTCTTGTTCTTGCTCAAATCTTACACGGTCATTCTTGGTCTTGCTAAAATTAGGCGGTCTTGGTCTTGCTAAAATTAGGCGGTCTTGGTCTTGGTCTTGCATTTGGGCAACACTACATGTAACTGTTTCACGATGCAAGCTTGACATTATCGATGTTGGTGGCGGAAGAAGGCTTCGCTGGCCGCGAAGGGTGCGTGTATTGGGATTTGGGGGGGGGGGGGGAAAAGAAACAAGTAATACGCCGAGCTGTTTAATCGAGAGTAAGCTGGGAGATGGGCACGCGCTGGAAGAGGTGTGTCGTCTCGCGCACGATCTGCCCGACGATGGCCTCCATGATGGGCGGGGACACCTCCGGGAAGAAGTCGCGCCAGTTCTCGTTCGCGAACTTGATCACGGACCGCGCTGCAACACGTCAGACATGGGAAAAATAACGAGCGCATAGACGTCCGCAACATTTGAGCAAGGGCGGGGTTGAAGAGGGCCGTTTGCTGGATTTCACCATCCAACATCGAGGCAGAATGAAAAAGTCTCATCGCTTTCACCTCGATGTTTGTAGTTCCACAACTGAGCGTTTTTCAAAGGTATTTTGTGCCGCGCACCACCTCCCTGTCGAATCAGCTGCCAGCAGAGGTATTTCCAAACCAATACGACTTGGGGACCTTCAAGAAAACAGCGTTCACTTTCCTTAAAGGCCGACAACGTACCCGAGGCTCTGCACGAGCTTTGGGTGTCCATGAACGGAGGACCGCTTGCCCTAGGTGAGCCTCCCGCTCGTTTGCCTCCGATGATCTAAATAAAAAAATGAAGGCTCACCGAGGGCCTTGTTGCCGTTGAAGAGGTTCTCGAAGCGGAACACGACGCTGGTGAGCACTTGTGCTGACTGCGTCCACCGCCCCACCGTCCAAAATCGGTCACCGCCTTCTTCGCGCTCCGAAGTCTCCAGCGCCACTTTCACTACGATGTCACCTGGTACAACCAATTCGCCACCGTCACCAATATTCCGCTACGAGAGTCAGCAAATACCATTTTGCCTCTGACGCGTTCACCAGCCTCGGCTCAGTCTTCTCCACGGTACAAAACCACCAACTATTGCTAAAGTATGTGTTTTTTAATTTTTTTTTCGTCCGCTTATCGTTTAACAATAGGTATACGATTTCGAAACACATAACAAAAGGAGCCACCAAAAAGTTAGCATTCAATAAGTTTCGTCAATTGAACTTAAATTTTATCCGTGGGAGAGCCACGCAGAAGCATATGCTGACACACACATTGGGCCTGCTTGTCCGAAGTGATATCGGGCTCACAGAATACTCAGCGTGAATCGGTACCTGTACTGTTTCGCAGAGGGAGTGAGGATATCGAAAGGTCCTAAATCTACCGCTTAAGTGGCGTATAAAGCCAACACAACCAATGCGGGGACTGTGGCGCGGTTCTTCATGGGCGGCGGTGTTTTTTAATAATAGGAGAGCCACCTTCTCCGTCGTTCGCTATAGAATTAAAAAAATGGAATTTCACGAGAGACGTACGGATGACGATCTTGTAGCGTCCGCTGCCCCGAACGGGAAAGACGAGAAGGTCGCCGCTGAGCCGGTAGTCCCCCTTCAGAACGACGCTGCACTGCACGGCCAGCGACAGCCGCTGCTCGTCGCGTCTGCGAAAGGCGGGGTTGAGTCTACAAGTGTTTTATGCCTAAAGAATTAGGATAGCTGGACATATGAAAGTGGTGCCCGCAAAGTAGATACCTGTTCAGAAAAATATGGAATATTTAACAAAATCGAAGACAATAAGAAGGTCACGCACAGTATGCGTTATGCTTGTGGATTTTAACTGGTAATTTAATAAAATTAACGGAAGCGGCCTGCCAGGCCTTCACATTAAACACACGCTACTATGTATTAGGTAATTGCCAAAAAAAACTACCAAAAACATGTATATAATCACGTAAAGTAGCATCATTAGCAATTGGTGCAATTTATCGCTAACGAGGATGCGCGGTTTCTTTCGCAAGACCCAAATTATCTTTATTCCCTTTAACTCCGCTGGAGTCTAGACTCTAGAGGCAGTCCCAGCTGGCACGGTCTGTCGCCTGGCTGTGGAGAGGTGCTCGCAACGCGTACGGCACAATGCTACAGTGTAATATTCCTGCAATAGAGTCGATAGTCCGCAACGCGTTATGCAATCTTCCTTCAAATGAGAGAACGTCTTCTTCCCAATGGCAGCAAGCTGTTCACATTAGAGGGTAGGTACCCACCCTATGTCGAGGATGCGGCAGTGCCTCAAACCACGCACCACCGTGTTGTTGAATTCCATGAGAAGGCCGGCCGCGTCGGCAGAGATGTGCTCGACTAACATGGGGTCCAGTCGGGCCACGCTCAGGCGCGGCAGCCCCGCTGCGACCACCGGCAGCGCCGCTTGTGCCGACGACTTTAAACACACCTTGTCAGCAATGTGGCATGGCTTTATGAACGGCACTGGGAAAGATAGCTCTAATCACTTCCATTTCTAGTCCAACTTGCGGTGAACAGGTAAACAATAATGCTTAGCTAAATGACACAACGGTATCCAAAGTTATTTATATTATTCTATATTAAAATAATTATAGCTTTCCAAAACGCGGAGTTCCACTTGTTTAGCTTTTCAATTAAGCGTCGTAAAGAGCGGGTAACTTAACCAAAGCCCCCATGTCAGAGTCATGCAGCCTTTTCCTATATAATACAATACAAGATTTCCCTCGCACGCGTCAAAATCACCTACAATAACGAAAATAACACAGGGAGATAAAGTACGCCGATGGAATGACGGAATGACGGATGGAATGATGGAATGCCGATGGAGTGGGCTGCGGGCTGATGTCGCAGCCCATGCGCGTGTCACCTCCGTGCTGTTCTCCGCCACAAAGCCGCTGCCGCCTCGGGTTCAAATGTAACGAGTGTCTTTGGCAGCAGAAGCGTGTCAAGGATGGAGGCGGCGGTTGTCCTCGCGTCGTGTTCACGCACGCCTCGATTCCGCTATCGTCGCCTCTCTGTTCAACAATAATTACAGTGTCCACGTGTTCCACGATTACGGACAAATCGCTTCTCAAGAAATGGCGTTCATGTGTTAACGTTGACAACCAGTTTTTTCATTGGGCGACACATTTTTGTACCTACTATCATCGCACTACCGAGTTTCTCGATGTTGCTTTTGAATAGACCCAGCTTTCTCAGCTGCCGGCAGCTGGCGATTAATGATGACAAGAAAAAGGAAACGACAAGGCTCACCCAAGGTGCAAGAGGCACCCGCGAACACGGCCAGCAAGGCGGGGTACATCAGAGATGTCTTCATGGCGGTGGCTACCCGTTCTCCGAATAAGAGTATTGTACTTTATCACGAACCATTTTATATCGCCCGAACCACTAATCGCTTATAAATTAGGTAATGCATTATTTCTTGTGAAATTATTCCATTATTTTCTAGTATGTTGTTAATGATCTATGTAATTTGCTCACAACATATAATAATTTATTTTAAATGATAATAGCTATTCCAATGTGGTGTGGCTAGATGCCATCTATGTCATTTTGTAGGTAATCGGCTCAAATCAAATTATTTAGTTTAACAAAGCGGCTGTAGATGGCAATATTACTTGTTGTAACTTATCGCGTTTTGTAAAGTTGATATTATGTACTTTATTTCAACGTGGGGATATATTATACGTATTTACATATTTCCCTTCTGCGTTCCAAAGTCCATTAATTAAAACAAGGGATGACTGAGAATGAGTGTATACCTACAACTTAAAATCTGTTGAGTTTATAAATTCAAGAAACGCTTCGAAGTTATTAGTTCGAACAATTGCACGCGTATAATATAAGTAGATACCTATGCTTACATAGGCAAGAAGGCTATGGAACGCCACGTTTTTGTGCTCATTGCATGACCCACACATTGTTTTCCGAGTATTGCCGTAAACGCGCAATACTCGGAAAACCATTGCAAACGTGATTTATGAGCCGTTTTCAAGTTGCACTCGACCTTAGTACGAGGAGCAATGGTCAAGATCGAGCTCAGCCCTCGCCGGCTCATGGACAAGCTAGACAGACGATTCGATAAATGAGTAATCCCACCAGTACCTTCACGCTTCCCCACGCGTTTTCCGGGAGAGCAGGGTCGCGGCCGAGGTGGCAAGCAGCAACGCTCGTTGGCATTGAACTTCACTCTTTCGTCTTTCAAGCTTCACTTGACTTCGCATTCGACTTTTGCCTCCATCTCTACACCGAACTTTTCTATCATTTTTAGCAAGACGTGATGACAGACGATTTAATAACAGCCTAATATTTATAACAAAGTCTTAATAACGCAAGGATGATTTAATAAATTGTAACAGATGGCTAACGAGGGAGGTTGGTCTCCTATATGATAAGATAACACCGCTGCCCACGGACAACCGCGCCACTGTCCACGCATTGATTGTTTACCGGATAATTACGCCACTTAAGCGGCATTTTTAAAGACCTTCGATATCCTCACTCACTCGTTACACGTTGAGTATTCTGTGAACCTGTGGTATCGTTTCGTATGGGCCGGCCCAATTAGTGCGTCAGCATATGCTCCATGGCATTCCCACGGCTAAAAAGTTCTTGTCTCTGAGAGTGAAATTACAAGCAAACATTACCTACAAGTTTAAAGCATTTTATCTTATGTGTTGTCTACTCATATTTTATTGTATCTTGGCCTTTAAAAGCAATATTAAAATTGTACAGTGCGTAAGTGACGTAAAAAGCCGGCAACACAACCAACGCGCGGACCTTTCGTGGTTGTCCATGGGCGGCGGTGTTTTCTTACCATATAGGTGACTCACGTGCGCCGTTGTCAACTATACTATAAAAAAACAACAGGGTCGGAGGAGACCGTGACCTTGCCAGAGTGGACGTGATGAAGCTGACATCAAGGCGGGACGACCTTGCCAGACATTAGACTTTTCACCTGACTATACATTGTTAGGTTACATACGCGTATGAGATATAAGACAATTAAAAAAGCTGTCGTGTCGTGATCACGTCAATCAAAACACTGCCTTAAACCCTTAACAAGCCTTAACCCTTCATCAGCTGCCTATGGAGGTGTTTCCAAACCATCACACCTTTCTAAAAAAGAGCACCAGTGGCCCTCTTATCACAAATGTGCCTTCTAGTGTTGTTCAAATTCAGACGCAAGACTGCAAGTGTACAAGACGCAAGACCGTGCAAGACTTGTGCAAGAACAAGACTAAACCTGAAAGAATTTTGCGTCTCGCAGGACTTAGTACTGCTTCATGGAGTAGGTATAACAGTTCGGGGTACCTATAGGGTACTCTTAAGAACTTTATGAGACGCAAAAAATTATATTAAAAATATGAAAAACTAAACCTATGCGTATTACGACCAATACCATAAACATTCATAGCGACTAAAAATATCCATTAAAAAAACAGAGTCCATTCATAGTTTAGTTTAAACCGATACGTTAAAAACATAGGCTACATTTTTGTAGTCGAATAAATCCTTTTCCTGAGCCGTTCTTGAGTTATAAATACTGTAACTTTTAAACCAATTAATGAAACTATTAGAAGGTATAAAAATAACCAAAATAATGAACTAGCACGAAGAGTATTTTTGTGTGTATGTTAAAATGATTATTTCTGATGTTTAAAAACTTGTACGAGGCCGGGGTGAGCAACTAGTAGGTACACGCAATCTAAAAAAATTCTGGTGACGTGACACTTGACAGTGACAAAAATTTATTGTCACCCTGACAAAAGACCCCAGTGCACATACGGGAATAATAATACAAAACTGATTACAATAAAACAATAGAACTTGCAAAATTTTTTGTAAAACCATGGGAAGAAACGCCGAACAAACGTGTCTGTGGAAACCATGTGTTCTAGAACTTACGAAAGTAATTTATTGTCCTCAAAAAAGTTGATTTAAAGACTTAAATCTTAATTCCAGTCATTTCCAATTGACATGTACTTTGAGTCTAACGTAATAATTGTTTTATTAACGTATCACATTTATAATTCGATATGAGTGACGAAGATTCAATTTGTTCTAGTCCGAGTAGTGATAGAATGAGTTTTAGACCTAGAATACTTAAAAGCAAATTTGATGAGTTTTTGAAATATTAATGCATCCCAAACTGCCTTGTGTAAATTGTGCCGACATAAAAAGATTGAAATAAAAATGAAAATCTGAACACTTCAGGTTTAAGGAAACATCTAATATCTTTTCACAAATATTATTATTATTATTTCTCATTAAATCTTTAGACATCTATAAAAATATCTTTGGTCTTTACTATGGCTACGCTAATTTAAGCTGAAAATGCTCCTATTGTGATAGATTTTTTTAAGATCTGAAGTAAACTTAAATACTTAGCAATTATAGTCTAATAGGTAATTGCAAGATTTGCATTTGGGCAACACTAGTGCCTTCATATCATTGCCTTTATAACCAAATCTTTTTTAAACATAGTAGCGACAGCCAGAAACATACATATTTTGAGAGCCTCGTAGCTAAGTGGTTTAATAGGTCTACAACGAAGCCTGAGGTATCGGGTTCGAATCCTGGTCCGGACAGTAATTAAAATTTAATTTATAATTTAGTCGATCTCTGGAAGGGCTTGACAGTGGCCGGCGGCAATACTGTCACACCTGCGGGAAAGCCATGCTGAAGCATATGTGGACGCACAAATTGGGCCGGCTCGTCCGAAGTGATGCCACGGTCTCACAGAATACTCAACGTTCATAAATAGCTATGGTATGCTCATATGTGAAGTTAACATATTTCACTTTATCTGTTGCTCATAACAAGTATACTATCCCTATTAAGAAATATTCAGCTGCGATGCAATATTATTGAAATTGAATCTTTTTCAAGTAGCCGAGGACGACGCCATTAAAAAATTACTTCGCCACTCAGTTATTCCACTAGAGCTTTAATAGTTTGGCCGTGAATTCATCTTATTTTGTAATCAAATGACATCCGTCAAGTCGCATCCAAAGGTCTGCTCTGGCAAAGGTGACTTAAGTCACGTAGGGAGGGCATTCGCACCTGGACTTGCTAGTGACGACTTAATTCTTTATCTTTTAGAAAAATAACTTATTTAACAATATATAGTTAATATAGAGGACTCAAAATACATACAGATTGGGGGGCAACCGCTAGATCCAGATCGCTCAAGATCGCAGCGGGTGGGCGTCTTTGGGGGGAGGCCTATGTCCAACAGTGGACTTGAATGGGCCGATGATGATGATGATGATAGAGGACTCATACTGCTTTTACTTTAAGGTCTTAGATTTCAAGTTGGATTCCCAGTCTAAATAGTGTATATCATTTAGTCGGATTCTAAGCTTCGACGAAGAAACTAATATAAGCAAACAATAAAGGCGAGCGGAGCACAGCGACGTATTTGTGGCAAGTCGTGCTTCCCTGCTAGCGACAGGGGATCTTTCTGCCTCGTTCTTTGCTATATACTATATATATATATATATATTATATACACTATAAAAAATAAGTCAACAAAGAATTAGTAACGTGTTGTGAATTTTCTTATAGCATAGATCAGGTTCTTGTCACCTTTCTTCTCTCCATAACTCAACTATATAACATAACTGGACACGTGATACAAATAACAAAAACGTTAAATTGTACTATTTTGTTCGTTCGCAGGTAGAGGGTGGTTTCGTAAAAATGATGGATTATCTGAGACGCAGGTATGCAGCCGCGAAGGCAGCGCGGCAACATATAGCTAGCTATATTAAGAGGGCGGCGGGCAGGCCGCGCTCAGTCGCGTCGGGCCGTCCTCTGTGCCCGCAACATGGGTCGCCTCCTGCGTCTAGCCCTCGCCCTCGCTCTCGCGCTGGCCAGCGCCCGCGCCTCCAGCCTGCGTGAGTTCTTTTACTTTTCAACCTTCCCATGTGTGTGTACGGATGTGAGGAAGACTTTTACCTAAAACTTACCAAGCGCAGCTTGCTATCCGGGGCAGTGATACATTTTTATAATCAATCTGCTAAATTGAATTTCAAATTTATGCACTTTCATCATTTCTTGGCTAATCTGGTTAAAAAATTCTACGTAATTGTGTATTTTTTATCTTTTTATTATTAATTCGATGTTTTACTACAAATAAATCAAATAGCGGTTTTTTTATAATGTATGAATACTATGATAAAATGAATATACCTTATAGTTGATGAGATAGTGGAAACGGACGTCGGCCGCCCTTTCGCCACCCCCTTACACCTCCGCTGAAAGCCCGCGCGAAACTACTTTGTTCGTACGAAATATTTTTATTTGTTGCCGGTGTCTAATAGGTTATAGAAGATTACTCGTATGATCTCGTGCTAGGAGCAGACGACTCAAGGTGAGCGGACGAGAGCCAGAGCCGACCGGCCGGTAATCGAAACAGTAAAACGAATTATACTCTGATTGAAAAGTTAAACATTGAAAGGTCGATACTTTCATGTGGGGATTTTGCAAGCGAGATTCCGACGCGATGAAGAAACACCACGCTCAACTTGTTGCGATACAATTCAATGTCGCCCTCTATCCTCTGGCGTCGCGCGTCGGACGTACGGACTGCTTTGCCGCTTCGCCTCTCTTAGCTGGCTCCAGCGGCCGTCACACTTGACAAGTGACCTAGACTAGCCTCCCTCCATTTCCCGACTGTCTTTTCACAATTAATTTGACAACTCGTAGTAGCAGCAAGCATTCGTAAACCCAAATAGGCCTTCTTTTATTGATGAGTTAATCTTTTCGTATTGTGTTACAGACTTGTAGTAGATAGTTTCCGACTTATCGTATTTTCTATTATATTCGTCTCGTTGATTATGATTGATTGATTAATGAATCAATTTTTCATTTAAAAAGGTAAAATACAGGCAAAAAAAATTTAATTCGAGACTTTGGAGTAGACACCGTGATTGACTGCATTATATATGATTTCTTTCATCGCAGGCGACAAACATAATCATGTCATTTCGTTCATCTAGCTAAGAGTCGGACAGGTAGATCGATTTATCTAATTTTGTTCTTGAAATATTTGTGCGGATTAATTAAAAAATTAATAAACGAAGAGAAAAATAGTTTGAAACGGTAAAAAAACATAATTAAAAAACTAAAAATGACAATTTAGTTTTCCAAAGCTGCTCCCATGTGTAACATTAAGAATTTATGGCTCTTTTAGTGGGTTTAGATTGATGTATGGCGTCAGTTGTTTGTCAAATTTTTAAAGTTCAGTTATGAAATAGAAATTTGTCGTCAATTGATTTTTCAGTGATTTAGCCATGCTTCCGTTTATTCCGGCTTAAGGTTCGACTAGTTTTGACGCAAATACCTACCTACCTACCTATATACAAGTATGTATATTGGGTAATATGAGGTTGAGCGGCTCATTTCAACGTAGTTTCGGCGTTGTAACACAAAAAAGATTAGATGTGTGGTAACGTGATAGTGACCGTGGGAGATTCCCGTAATTTTTTTCATGCAAGTGCACTTGCATGCCATTGTTCAAGCAATCGACAACTCAATCATTAATAATAGAGTTTAATAAAATTTCTTTCGCAAGCAATTTGAGCTCACGTAACAAGCTAAAGCTCAAGGACGCAACGCGCCGGTCGCGATGGGCTGGCCGTTTTGGTGATAATGTTGTGACACCTAGAAAAAGCAACTCATTTTTCCTCTTATATCTAATATACGATGTGACCCCGCTTCGCAATGTTTTGGAAGAAACTTTAATCTCAATATATAGTTAGCTAAGGCCATGATTGTAATTCACCAAAAACAAACATTTCTACAAGTCAGGTCATATCAAATGATAAAGTCGGAAACATTTGTTTTTCAATAGTAAGGAGCAGTCTATCTATCACCATAGAAAAAAGAGACTGGTCAGGCTTTGGGAAAGTTCATGGCTGTGCCGGAGGATAGCCCACTTTTACAATTGCAATTTGTGGAGGACATAAATTATGTGTTTCTTATAATATTAAAATAGTATAAGGTAATGTATTTTTTTAAATTCTATAGCAGACGACGGAGCAGGTAGGTCTCAGGTATTTGGTAATAGAACTCCGCCGCCCATGGACAACCGCGCCACAGTCCGTGCATTGGTTATAATGCCGGATTTTTACCACAATCAAGCGGCATTTTAAGTGCCTGCAATATCCTCACTAACTCAGTGAAACACAGTACAAGTACGGTTTCACTTTGAGTATTTTGTGAGCCCGCGGTACCATTTCGGAAGAGCCGGTCCAATTAGTGCGACAGCAAATGCTTGAGCAAGACTCTCCCACGTGTCCACTGTCTCCACTGTCAAACCCTCCCAGAGACTGAATAAATTATAAATTAAATTTTATTTTTGTTATTGCCCGAACCGGGCTTCGAACCCGATATCTCTCGCTTCATGGTATTATTACCTATTAAACCACTTAGCTACGAGGCTATCATAATGAAATGTAATCCATCAGAAATGATATTGGTACAAAGGGAGTGAACAAAATGTTAATTTACAGCGAGCTTTCTGAAGGCGTGCTCGGCGTCGGATCCGAATCTTAACCAGTGCGTAGAGAGGGTGATAGCGGCCGGAGGCAAGCAGTTCGCTAACGGCATCCCGGAGCTGGGCGTCGCGTCGCTGGACCCCGTACGTCTGGGCCGGGTGCTCGTGGACAACCCCGCGCTTCGGCTCGTTTTTGACGACACCATCGTTACCGGTCTGGGCGACTTCATCGTCAATTCTTACAAGTAAGCTGTCAACGCACGACGGAGCCTTTCACTGCCAAACGCCTCACAGAACACTCAGTGTGAAACGTTACTGTGTTTCGCAGAGTGAGGATATCGGAGGCCCTAAAAGCCGGCAACACAACCAGTACGCGGACTGTGGCGCGGTTGTTCAGGGGCGGTGATGTTCTCTTACTATATAGGAGACCCACCTGCTCTGTTGTTCGTTATCTCATAAAAAAACCGAATCGCGCGTTGTTTATGAAACTTTTGTACACATCAGGTAGATTCAAGAATCGGTCAAGATATTATATTTCTCCATATCCCTAAATATTGACGGTGCTCCAAAACCATTTTTTTTTATTCTTAGCACAAATTTGATTTGATTTTATAGCATTAAAAATATATACTTATAATAAGCTTTAAAACAATTGCGTGATCTGGATAACAGTCAATCAACACACCTGAGTTTTTCTGTAAACAAAGAAATAATATTTAATGTTACAAATTAACAGTGTCCTTTCCCAAATCACAATAAATTATAGCATATAAAAATTCAAAAAAAAAAGTTATAAATTATGATTTAACGATTAACAATGATTAATAAATACCAACAATGCGCCAATTTAGGAGACAACGCAACACTTCCGCCAGCGCCACTTGTCACAGTCACTGCGCGTTTGATAAATGAAACTGAAGAAAATTATACCTTTTTTACTTTACATAATACAACCTTAAATTTTTACCCTTATTATATCAGCCCTTATTTATTGAAAGCGATATTACTCAACACTTTAAAAATTCCTATTTATTTTTACAATTGATATGACAAAGCAACGTTTGCCCATGTGAGCTAGGTTAAAAGAAGCACATTTCTCGGCAACGTTTGGGATTGTCCCTACAAGGGGCCATCAAAGGGCTTAGCTGTATATACTCTCATACTGCTCACTGACTGACGCCGTTGTCGTGCCAAGGATCGAGCCGGAGAAAGGCAAGGCCATCCTCGACTTCACATCCAACGTGACTCTGAAGGCGCACTACGACATGGATGGACGGGTGCTCATCTTGCCGATTCGGGGCAACGGCCAGGCCACGATCAAGATCAGTGAGTACCGCCACCGCCACAGCTTCTTCCAATCTCTTTCTTTCTTCTAACCAAGTACCAATACCTATATAACACTTGCCACAGTTCAATAACTCTAAGTAAGTTTTACCCATAGGAGAGCCATGCTGAAGCATATGTAGACGCATTAATTGGGCCGGCTCATCCGAAATGACACCACGGGCTCATAGAATACTCAGCGTGAAACAGTGCATGTATTGTGTTTCGCTGATTGAGTGAGGATATTGGAGGCACTAAAAAATGCCGATAGAGTGGAGTAAAAATCCGGCATTACAACCATTGCGCGGACTGTGGCGCTATTGTCCACGAGCGGTGGAGTTCTCTTAGCATATTGGAGACCCACCTGCTCCGTTGTCCGCTACACATTTTAAAAAATGTGAGGGGGTTAAACATATTAATTTTGCATCGCTGCAGGTTGGTAATGATTCCAACTATGTTCCCGTCGGTTATTTATTGGTGATGTGAATAGATAGAGCGTGCGAATTAGACCGTGTTCCTGCCAATACACAGTACCACAAGTAGCTAATATGAGTTAACACCTCGCAGCGAACCTAAACATCGTGATCAAGTACGACTACCGGACGGTGGACGGCCACTGGATAGTGACAGGCTATAAGGACAGCTACAAGATGGACCGCGCGCAATTCAAGTTCACAAACCTTTTCAACGGCAACAAGCAACTCGGTAAGAACTGACCGCCCTCAACGTTGCGACCGCAACAGCCACACGACAACTTTCTTGAAACTCTTGCATACATATAAACGATGCTGTAGCAAAGGATATTAGCTTGCTCGTTACAAATAACAATATATCATAAATGTATAGTAGTGTATCTATATATATAAAAATGAAACCCATTTTCCGTTGTCATCGCATCACGCGTGAACGGCTGAACCGATTCCAATAATTCTTTTTTTGTTGTGTTTAGTATTGT
>DWCF01002033.1:0-26238 GCA_018230265.1 Delias oraia | reverse complement strand
CAAAATATGAATCAATCGACTATATAAATTCACTTAAAAAACGTCAACGTTAGTTAACAATTTTAATTTATATAATATTTTCCAAAAAAAAAAGAATACAGTATAATTTGATTTCTGTCCACTTATGGTGATCAAATGAGAACAAATTCACAAATATTGAATTTAACGCAGACATTTTAAAATTAAATTTTAACTTGAACGAACAAAAACCTGAGACAATTTAAAATTGTAGTTTTAACTTTAATTCTTATTTGCAACAATATATGCGAAGTGGGACGTTTTGAAACGATACAAACATTGTATTATAATATCAAATATGTATCCTACATGAAACGGAAGTGTCAAAATAAACTGATGAATATTTCATATTGTTAAATTAATGTGTACATTTGAGTAATGTATATAACGTGTTTAAAATCCACTATAAGCGAGTTTAACAAAGGTTTGACACCTACGCTATTATGTAGGAGTTTACCTAATAAACCTCACTACTACCACATTGAATTTCGGTTCATTGTTTTTTCTTTAGTTTAAATTCATTTCGGTATCAAAGACTTAAATTATTTTACCCTATATCAACCATTATTAGTTTCAATATGTCAGTGTTTCTTTTTGCAATGTTGTGGAGTATCGATTCTTTTTATAAATAAATAAATAAATGTATAAAAATGGCGACATCAGCTAATATTGCCGTTCAAACCAAAAGCCCTATTTTTTATTCCCTTAAAGAATTTCGTTGTCATCTATGGCCTTCCAGCTCAAATTTGTATATAGAATTTATGAAATACTAAATTAGAAGATATTATATTACTTCCGTGGATGCCTTATGGCAGACGAAACACATGGTGACATATTCTCAGACTAATAAATTTGGGCCTACCAGTTATTACTTACTAGATGTGTATTTCATTTTACATTAGAGTTTGTAAATCTTCGAAGTAAATATGTTTTCTGAAAGCATATACAACAAAATAATTGAAGCGAGTAAAAAGTTTTCAAGAGTAAAAAGTCTTCATAAATATGGAAATAAGACAAAGCATGATCTTAAATGAAGTATTTCTTCTTGAAAGGAATATACCTTGAACAAACCCCGCAAAGGCTTTGAAATTTATATCTTTTTCTTTTATTTAAAATCGGTATCTTTTGGAAACTTAGTTTAAGCCTCTATCTGATATGTATTTATTTAAATAATTGTTATTTTAAGACGAGTAAGACTTTAAGGTAATTTTTAAGGTATTGCAGACAACAGAGCAGACGGTTCTCCTATATAGTAAGAGAACATCGCCGGCCATGGACAACCGCGCCACTGCGCATTGGTTTTGTTGCCGGATTTTTTACGCCATTTTAGCGGCATTTTTAAGAGTCCGATATCCTCACTCAGTGAAACACAGTAGAAGCGCCGTTTCAAGTACAACTACTATTTCACGAAATTACTGCGTCGGAATACGTTTCAGCGTGGCTCTCTCATGGGTGAAATCTTATAACATTTTTCATTTTGAAATAATTTTTCTTTCTTTTTGTAACAGAATTCAACTGATGCCAGATGAGCGACGAGTTCTACAAACCAAACAGAAGAAGAAAACTTGCAATCCATTTTTTGATGAAACTTTTGTTTATCAGGTACGCAATTTCTTTAAATCGCCGAGTTTAGAGAGATCTGTAGTGGTAAATGTGAAAAAATTACTGTTTTTCTTCATCCTTTTTTGTCTTCTGTGGCAATTTCAGTATAATATTTACATAAATAAAGACAGAATCAAGCAAGACACAGCTAGGGTTATGAACATTAAAGATAAATAAATGATTAATAAAAAAAGACGCAGAAGCTATATTATATACAATACATTGTTTCTGACACGTACAATATTTTATGTCAATGTCGTTTTTTGAGTAGAATGGAACACAATTGATCTGTCAATTGTCAGGAGTAATGGAATTGTTTTGTGAAGGTGTATTAAACGAAAGATATCGGTACGAACTATCTCATTCGCACAGTGGTTCGCACAAGTAAAATGATCTATTGTTTTATACAATCTTGCAAATTATTTTGTAGAAATATATATTTTTATACGAAGAGCTATATTAGTTATTTAATAACCAGCAAAGTAATAACATCACGTGTAATTTGTGATTCTTCAAAATACTTGGTGATTTGTGATATAATTTTTGTCATGTGAATAAAAAATATATTTTTATTATTACTTTATTCTTGATATTTTAAATGAAAGATATATCAGCACTAAAATGAGGATTAAAAACACGAATCGTAGAAAATGATTGTTTAAAATTAATAAAGACATGAGTCATTTTTAGCAAGTTAAGGGAAAATTTTAAGAACAAAATTTTAACAACGTTAATGTTTTAGCCCGGTTCGTTAAACCAAGTTCATAAAATATGAAATACCGAGAGACAATAATTTTCCTACAAAAATAAATATACTTCAGTTTAATTGGTTGAGTTACGACTAGGTACTCGTAAAGATGTCAATTTTAAGATTTCTGCTAATGGATTACCCCCAGGATACTTTTTTCTTTTATTTAATATTAAAAGGCTTTTTTCAAATTTACTGCACAGATTTAATATATTCAACTAATGATTTTTAAGATATCCTATCTTTTTCAATATAAATTCAAGGAATATTGATAAATATTGCAATAATAACTGTAAAAATATATACACAAACTATGTAAAGTACCTATTTCATTGAAAATATTTAATAATACATTTGTTTATTACTCATGTAATTTTTGCATTTTTAATTTCAGTCCACTCGAAGGCTTGAACCAAACCTTTTCTTTGACTATTTTCATACATATAAGCTTATATAAAAATATATTAAAATAAAGTCTATTGATACATCATCACACTAGAATTGAAAAATAAAACATTTCATCAAATAGAGAAGCTTTATTTATATTTTTAGGTCTTTTATAAGTGCTAATACCGTAATTTATTATGACAATACCATTTTTGTTAGCCATTTAAATACATATATATTTTGTTCGCAGATCCCACCTGGAAAGCTGGAGAGTCTTATTCTAAAGCTGTCTGTCCTGGATAGTGGTCGTGTGGGTCGCAATACCCCGCTAATAGGCCACATCGTCCTACCTCTGAGTGAACTTGAGGGAGTTGCTCCTGATGAAGAACCGCAGTTGTATAAAATGGATATTGAAAAGGTGATTCCTCCATTACAGCCTCCATGTGGAGTCTTACAATATTCCTTTTAAAATTAGTCAACTCCATATTTATGATATCATCATCGCTTTCACCTCGATGTTTGTCGATCCACAACTGAGCGTTTTGAGACATTTTGTGCCGCGCACCACATCGTTGTGGAATCAGCTACCAGCAGGGGTATTTCCAAACCAATACGACCTGGGGACAGCTTAACTACGAATATTAATAAACCTTAGCACGATATATGAAGGGACTGCGAATTGCTTGTCTTGATTGTAGCATTCTTGTAGCATATTTAAAATGTATAATTTGAAACGTAGTTTATATACAAATTGAGAAGTGTCATCCATTGTTTGAAATTTGAACATAATACAATTATGTGTATATTTTTAAACAGTAATGTATATTTATTTTAACCAATTTAAACTATTTTACTAAAAAGTTGCTAAATTTGCCTCTCGATAAAAACTTTTTGTGTCAAAATTAACGTTCGTGCAATTTTCTAAAAGAACTCTACAAAGTTTTCGCTTGAGGTGGTATAATTATGTAAGCTTAAAACAGAAAAGTATTAACTTTTTCTGACAGCGAATATTTTTTCGTCATAAACACCATTATCACTCAATAACAATCGGAGTTTCGGAGGTAATTCCAACAAAATAACTCCTAATTCAGTTAACAAGCTGAATTTGTGTTCACCGTACTGCATTTCAACTCTTACCCTACCTTTCAAATTTAATTCTAGTTTCCAATTTATATACACTCGTGAATTTGTGTTCTAAACTTCTACTATTGAACAACATTTTAGTTGCATATAACTTGTTTAGCAATGTAACAGAATATATTCATGTAGCTAGCTGACAATGATGTATGGTTAATTCAAACATGAATTTCAAGTTTAATAATATCTTATACAAGATATTTAAGGTAGAAAAATAAAGAAAAATATTTTTATAATTCCTTTTATGAATACGGAAGCAAATGGAGGGTTATCAAGGAGAAGCGGTACACCGCCCATGGACACACACAGCCCTTTCACGGCCACCTGTATTTAATTATAGAGCGTAAATAGCTTTTTACTTTATATGTAATGGAATTTTCTAGACTTAATTATACACTAAATATGATAGAAAATGTAAATTAAAACTGTAAAATTAGGCCTATTAACCAAACAAACAGGACAGAAACATAATGATTATACGTTTCTAAAGCGACATCGTAGCTACGAGATTTTTGATTCTCGATAGATTAAAATCAAACTCTTTTCAGGACATTCAAGAACCGACATCAGATCTCGGCGAAGTCCAAGTGTCACTTTTATATAATGAGAATTTAAACAGGCTCACAGTTACTGTAATAGAAGTACGAGGACTTAAGGTATATATTAAATAGTATGTATGATACAAATATATTATTTATTAACATACATATAAATGTTAATTTTTAATGCTTACAAGACTAAAAAATTCGCAATACAAATGAACATTTATATGTTGAATATCTAGCTTAACGTATGTTTTCATTTTTGAAAAATTTATTTTCTCTTAGCCCGCACGTAATTCAAAGGCAAACGTGACTTTTTAAAAATCATTCCCTATCCTATGTGTTATTATGATACCGCGAAAAATATTATTTATTCTACATCTCAGATGTGCGTGCTCATACTTGAAATTATCGAGAAATTAATAGTTTTGGTTATGTTACCCAAGCGGTCTTTCCATCGTTTAGGACTGCTTTAAATCCGTTTTATTTGTATGTAATGGATTTATTTTTGCTATGGCATTAATTGTAATGCTAGTAGAATGTATGTGTATTTCGCTTTAAATGATAGATAAAGTCACATATTTTTTGAGGTATATTAAAGATAGGACGTATTGAAATATGTTTACAGCTCGATCCAACAAGTAAACGTGAAATGGTTGCTCGAGTAACGCAAGAACGGGCCTGTCGAGGTGTTAGGGCGAGACGAACAGCTGCCGTTGAGCTCTCCGAAGAAGGCTCTGCTTTTATATCTGAATGCTTCCACTTCCGGCTACGCTCTGACGAGCTACACACTACGAGTGTCACAGTGCAGGCTCTTCAACCACACTCCGTATATGCCAAAGGTGAGGATTGATTCTGGCTGCACATTATAAGCTCAAAGCAATTATTAAAGTTCAAATAATCGCCGAGTGGTGAAAATTTATAATTCTAATATTTAAATTAAGTTCTTTTTAAGTTTATTTGTATGTTTTGTTTAACAGATGCAATTAATAACTTATAATGTTAGTTAATAATAATAATATTTTATTATTTATGAGAAAAATCGGACGTCTTTAAAATTTAACTGTTTCAGTTTACATAGCTTTACAAAAACACAAAGAAAGCTTTTACTTTACGTATTAATATATTTTTACTCTCCAATATAGGATATACGTGACATCAATTTAAATTCAAAAAATATGTTTTAACACACGTTTAAAGTAAATTAGCTTGGAAATATTGTTACTTCATTTAGGTAACTCGTTCAAGAGAAAAATGGTGAAATATCGTAAACATACTCGTTAAAAACATAAAACACTGTAACGGTAATTATATTTCTCTTACAACTTTCGATGTAATCTCGGTATGTAGATCCATATCTCATTTATTATTAATTCTAAGAAATGAGGCGCATTTTGTAAATGTATTTTAAGAAGTGAAAGTTACGACCAGCCGTTATAGCTTCATGATCATCAGCCTATCGAGTCCACTGATGGACATAGGCCATCCCCAAAGACGCCCACCTGTTACGATCTTGAGCTATCTGGGTCCAGCGGTTTCCCGCGACCTTCGTGAGATCGTCTTTCCATCTCGTGGCGGGACGTCCCACACTGCGTTTTCCGGTACGCAGTCGCCACTCGAAAACCTTTCTTCCCCATCGGTTGTCGGTTCGTCGAGCGATGTGGCCAGTCCATTGCCACTTCAACTTACTAATACGGTGAGCAATGTCGGTTTGTCGTAAAAGTAATTTAATATTACTTAAAATAAACCTATCTTTATAATTATTGTAGAAAATCATTTAATTAATTTTATCATGCAAAGATGTTAAATTATCAATATATAACTCATATATAACAATGGAATACTGTGAACTTGAACGCGCGGTGTTACGATACAGGAGAGACATTACACTACATTACTACTGTTATAAATATTAGAATAGCAATTTCAGGAAATGTGCACATCAAGTTATTATTCAAGATTTATCCCACCGTGCATTTAATTTGTAATACGTTTTAATTTGACAAAAGTCGAAGATAACTAGAGGCATATATAAAATATGTTAGGAGAGCTTCGTAGCTCGTGGTTTAATTGTCTACCTTGAAGCGAGAGGTATCGGCTTCGAACCCTGGTCTGGATAATTGTAAATTTTAATTTAATTTATAATTTACCGGGTCTCTGAAAGAGCTTGATCGTTTCCGAGAGAGTGATTTAATACTGTGGCACCAGTGAGAGCCATGCTGAAGCATATGTTGACACACTTATTGGGCCGGCTCGTCCGAAGTGGTACCTCGGGCTCATAGAATACTCAGCAAAAAATAGTACTTTTATTATTTTTCGTTGAGGAGTGATATCGGAAGCTTTAAAAAATTTGGCGAAAAAGCCGGCGGCACTACCAATGCACTTAAAAATGTTTAAAGTCGCATTATATGATTTTAATTATTATATGTAAAAATGTAAACTAAACATGATTCAATAATATCACAAATATTTGTCCACTAGTTTGTAACCGTAATTCTCTCCCTAACCAACGCATACAAAGCTTGTTGCTTAAACAAAATTTAGCCATTTTGTTTACATTGTACAGACGAAAGCTATGTCTAATACCAATGTTGTGCCCACCCCAATCTCTGTTGGAGGCTTGGTACTCGAAGTTGTAGACTCACATATCTACCTAGAGCAAGTAGTCCAATTAGGTAGGTCCAACTTTGAGAAAGAGGTCAACCACCGAATCCTACTCGGTTGAACAGCGTTCGGGAAACTACGCAACGTCTTTTTGTCCGACATACCACATACCTCAGTGCCTTAAGACGAAGGTTTTTAACCAGTGTGTGTTACCAGTGATGACTGGTAAGTCATCGCACCGTAGTGCGGAGACGTGGTCTCTCACCATCGGCCTCATCTCAAAGCTTAGAGTCGCTCAGCTAGCTATGGAAAGGGCTATGCTCAGAATCAGAAATGAGAGGATCCGTAGACGAAATAAAGTTACCGACACAGCTCTCCCAATTAGCAAGCTGAATTGGCAACGGGCAGGCCACATCGCAAAAGCGTTAGAGTGGAGACCACGGACCGGCAAACGCAGCGTGGGACGTCCACCCACAAAGTGGACAGACGAGCTTATAAAGGTCGCCGGAAGACGCTGGATGCAGGTCGCCTCGGACAGGTATTCATGGAAGTCCAAGGGAGACACCTATGTCCATCAGTGGACGTCTTACGGCTGACATGATGATGATGATGACGTTTACATTGTTAAAACATGTTATCATAGAATCGTAATCATTAGAAATTAGGTATTTATAATCTGCCGAGGTAGTAAAAATGTATAGTTATGTTGTATATGTGTTTCGTATATCCTTATCTTACTTCAGTGAGCAACAAAGCTGTCACCCACTACAGCTACCAATAGCAAATCCCTCATGAACATAAGGTCAAATGTAAACTGTCTGTACGTGATATAAGATTTTCTTAAACCATATGAATACAAAGTTTTGTTTTTTCAAATTACCCAACAAAACTCGTTAGCGATAGTAAAGTCCGTTGTCCCTGTATAATTATTAATTATACTTAATTAACTATATAAAAGATAGACGTTAGTTTTTGTAAAATATGACCATTAGGAAGATACATTAGCGTATATTATATTAGTAAACGGCATTTAAAAAGCCTTTTAGGAAATCTTAAGTTTATACTTATACACTGCAACATGATGACGAAAACTTTTAATAATTTTTTATGAAAGTAAAGTGGCTGAAGAGCAGGTAACTCACCTAAGCTTAATAAGCGGTCCTCCGCCCATAGACACACCCAATCTTTACAAGGCCGCGGGTGCGTCTCCGGCCTGTCAGGGATAGACATAATCTTTTGTTGAAGGTTTCCAAATATTGATTCGAAAGTACTAAATTTCAAGCAGGTAAATTCCACAGAGCGCGGGAATCAAAATGCTTTTAAAAATAGGCGAAATATAACTTAGATGACATTTTTGCAGTGTTTCGTGATTCTTGAAGCTTTTATAATTATTACTGAATACTCTTCGCTAAATTCTGAAATTATCTGTACTTTTTTATTTGTGAATGTTTATTTTACTTATGTTTTTGTTTGGTTTCATAAAGTCTTCTCAGTGTCTATCTTCCTATATGTTTTTGTGCTTTAAGTGTTTTTTGACTATATATTTGGGTTTCTCATATAGGTTAGGGCTTGCATATAGGATGTTTAGGGTATATTTGTAAAAAATAAATAAATGACATCCTTACTATATATGTTAATACAGATACGTAATTACGATGTTCACATAATCTGTATAATTTAACTCCACAAATTTGCTAACAACTGTGATTCATGCATCCTAAATTTGTATTCGTCCTAACGAGACCCTGAAATTGTTAATATTGAGGGATCTATTTGAATTTATCGTTTCACGTCCTCATTTTCCTGTTAATTAAAATCTTTAAATCAAAATTTATAATGGCTGTTTATATAATTAATAAAATACATATTTTTAAAAACTGATTCACTATACTAAACCATATTTAATTTGAATTCAAAATTAATAATTTAACCTATTTTTTCTGTCTTTTGAAAATAGAAAACCTTCAATTTAAAACTTTTAAAAGCAAAGAGATGGAAATCTAGTCTATTATAATCTTTTTTTGTATATATAGCAATTATTTAAGTTTAACAGCTAGAGCAAAATTTCTTTTACTTAATCAAGTATTTATTGCAGATCGCCTGCTCGGTAAATTTGTACTCGGCTCCTATATGTTCGCTCGAGGGCGGGCGCTTCAACACTGGAACTCAGCCATCGGGAACTCAATGGAATCTGTAAAACAATGGCATCCGCTAACGAACTAAAACTGACTTTAAAAGCTTTGAAGCTAATCGACATTTTAACGTTTCGTTTTTCCAACCACACACTAAATATATGATAAACGTTCTATATTGTCGAACAGCGTCGGAATCCAATACTAAAATATTTATCTCCATGTAGTTAGGTACTGGAGACTTTAAGCTTGTAATGCAGGTTTATAATCAATGGAATAAATTGATGAAGGAAAAGTGATTCATTAAAATGTCGGACATTCGACTGCAAATTTGGCTCTTAATAAATTGACAAAGTAAAGTTTAACTGTATTAAAAACAAATAATATTTTAATATTCCATTAATCAATATTTTTCAATTTTAAATTATGAAAACTAATTATTATATTAAAACCTGTCGACTGATTTATGCTGTATTTAGGCTATTCTTAAATGTATAATGTATCAATGCATAATTCTAACTAAAATATGTGGAATTTGTTTCGGTAAATATTCAGTTATGAAAAATCTGACTGATTCGTCTCTTTATTCTGTTTCTGGTATAAGCAGATGATGGTCTGTGTAATGTGCAAATATTGGGTTACAAAATCTGCTACGACATACGCCATAGCGGTTGTAACACCCATTCGACATTCCTCACAGATCATCTATGATCTTTCTTACTGTTTTTGTTATACACGTATATTTAAATCATTTTGTTTATTATACAAATATAGTTTATTTTTAATGATATTTAAAATGGATATATATTGATCTATCACTTTAATATCTCTTAAATATTTCAAACTTCCATTATGATAAAGATGTTTAACATAGTATTACTCGTATTTATATAAAGTATTATTGTATGTAGATGATCTATACGAAATTATTTGAGTATATGCAACCATATATTAAATATATTATCACACCGAATTGGAAGTGACGAAAGTGGTGTTTTATTGCACCCTTCTTTTGAATTGTTCCTGAAGTATTAAAAATAAGTTATTCCTTTTATTACTAGATAACGTAGGCAAATTTCTTCTATGTATTTCTTCAATGAATTGGTGTCCTATAATAAATTAAATGAAGATTAAGAACTTGGTAAGACATAGTGGAATTTAAACCGCACGGATCTTATTAACATTAGCGCCATTAATTAGTTTAAACAACCGCACGGTTCGCACGGATTCCGCCACGTCTAAACCAGCTTTTAAGAAATTTTTAAGATGCACATAATTAATAAATACATCACAAGATACTTTGACATGTCATTCATCATCAGCCTATCAAGTCCACTGCTGGACAAAGGCCTCCCCCAAAGACGCCCACCTATTACAAACTTGAGCGATCTGGGTCCAGCGGTTGCCCGCGACTTTCAAGAGATCGTCTTTCCATCGCGGTGTTCACAGTCCGTGGGTTACCAGATCAGAAAAGCACTACACCAGTCTTCCTAATGGGATATCGTAAAAGACGACTAAAGGACACTTCACCGGAGGTCAGGCAGCAGCAACCTCCCGAATACAGCAGATGTTCTGCGATCACCAACCCGCCTGCCAAGCGTGGTGATTAAGGCATAACATCCCCCATCATTACTTGTAGATAATATATATTCACGTCGGTTTAAAAAACACTTAACAATCGGTACGTATAAGAGCTGCGACGCAATAGATATACAGACAGGCAAGTTTTTTTGTGATATAATATCGTGTATGAGTTAAACCTTTTAAAATGATCAGATTTATTTAGCGAAAGCTTTTTTTAGCGAAAAAAGGAAGCTTAATAAAATATTAATATTATAGCTACTAATCAATTAAGATAATTTTGGTGGTAAACCACAAAATTACAATAGTTTCATATTCTTAGAATCTTAAAATTTATATTTAGACACTTTATATGGTGTTGAACACTATTGCCTTTACAACAAAGGAAATATAAAGCAACAAGTAGTGAACAAGATTAGCTGACCTCAATTTGTAGTTCTTCGTAGTACTTTGTTCGTAGAGACATAGAATTTTATAGACCAACTATATTGTTACTAACTATATAACACTGCACAGAGCTTTATAATCTTTTATTAAATCGGTAATAGGATTAGTAATTAATTTATTTATATTTCAAAAATATTTTTTTATAACTAAAATAAATATCTTTAATTCATACACAATAATAAACATTTTAAAAGCTTTACATAACTAAAGAAACCTTTTTTATAGACAAATAAATCTTCCCCAGACAAGCAAATAATTAAAACACTGCTCTAGGTAAAGTGCAGTAAAACTTAATTAATGGATCTACTTAAAGTAATAGTGTATTTAACTGGTTGTCAGCTATGTCCAAGCTAATTCATTCGATGAATTACCTCTCTCGTACCACAAACTGTTCAGTCATGCAGCAATAGTTGGGTGGTAACAAAAATAGCTATTATTGCCTAGCCCCTCTTTCGCCTCAAAACTATTATAAGCCGTAAATTGCAAAACGAACTTCCTTTCGTTGGACAGAACAAAACAACATTTAAAAACATTAACGGTTATATGAAGTTATTAATAAATTGTCATCTTGGTTTTTTTGTAAATATTATCTTGATACGTGTCAAGTTGTCCTAGGGCGACAATAATCTCTACTTATTGAAATTTCAATATATCGGTCTATAAATCTGACTTTAGAAGGGATTTTTATTAAATGTAATAAAAAAATTAACCAAACCTTCATATATTTACATTATTTACAAATGCATCATGCATTCAACATTGAAGTGTTTTGAAAGTTAAGATACTAAAACTATTGCTGGAAGTACCAAAAAGGTCTAAAAAGGTTCGCGTTAGTCGTAATGAAGATTTGTTGCGTTGCTGTCTCCAATTTATTACAATGATATAAAAACAGGTGATAAAGATGAGAATAATTTTAAATGATCACAAACTTTTAATCATTTTCTACTTGGTCTCGATCTTCCAGCATATTAAGCAAGAGATTTTCACATGTAAAATATACTTACACAATTTAACTCGTACATATAAGGTGAAATATCATAAAATAATATCTAAATCTTAGATTTATTTTATTGGAAATGGTGGCAACCCCCTAGCCGTTGTAGAGCCGCGGGTGCGTTGCCGGCCTTTACGTGCCTGTACGCTCTATTTTTGAAGGTCCCCAGGTCGTATCGGTTTTGAAGTACCTCTGCAGGCTGCTGCTTCCACAGAGAGCGCGACACATGAATGAAAGCAATTGCATTTTTAAAAGGACTATAGTTTATTAAATCAAAGGAAATAACTTCCACATTTACACAGCTCTTTTATCCAAACTATTTATCTCTAAGACATCTGCGACCTTTTCAAAGTAACTTGAGTATCTATAAAATGAACACTGTGAGTTGTATCGCTTTAATCGCGCCATAAAATGTGGAAAATTCCAGAAGAGATTACTATCACAATTTTCCATTAAAAAAATCGTAATCAACAGTGAACTCTGCGATATTATTAGTAAATAGATACCTTTGTCGTAAAACATCTAGTCTCTGAAGATCTTCCGATCGTATAACATCAGAGAATTCTTCGATTCAACTTTACAAAGGACTTAATTGCAATTTCGTCTTAACTAAAGACTGGTTTTATTACTGTAGGATTTATTAGAGATTGAAATATAATTCTTCAACTAAAATTTATATGTATGGAAGTACGTTTTAAATAAAGAGGTAGATAGATTATTACGTTATACAATTTTTTAAAATTATCTCAAATATATTTTTTAAAACATTCATTTGGATTCTGATAACACACCATTCTGTTTTCTTGTATAATAAGGTCATATATATATTATAATATATTTATATTCTTTTAATATGATAAACTACGTTGTAATTGATGATAATAGGAAGATTATAGTAAAGTGAAGTAATTTAATAGGTCCTTTTCGCACCAATTTAAGTATTTCAAAGTTGAGAGTGCGTAATTGTGCTTAAATATAACTTTGCGGAATAATTATAAGCTATTTCTTCTAAAGGCTTAACCTATCAAGGAACTGTTAAGCTCCAATATAAAAATTTCGAGAGTTATAAAGCTTGATGTTTGTATGTGACATCGAAGCACCTAAAAGTCTATACGAATTGTTCTTTTATGGTATAGCAGACAATGGAGCCGGTGGGTCTTCTATATGGTATGAGATAACCGCCGCCCATGGACGACCAGGCCGTAGTCCGTGCGTTGGTTGTGTTGCCGGCTTATTGCTACGATATCCTCACTCACTCTGCGAAACACAGTACAAGAATGGTTTAACGCTGAGTATTCCGTGGTATCATCACTTCGAACGAGCCGGTCCAATTAATGCGTGAGCATATGCTTCAGCATGTCTCTCCCACGGATTTTTACTAATTGCGTTTCTTTCAAGCTGAAAATATGGATATACTTTCCTTAAATTATTAAAAGTTTGCTTTTATTTAATATATCGTAACTTTTTTGTTTGTAGGTTTGTCTGCCATTTTCATTGTCTTCAGTTCGTTTGCCGTAGAAACACAACATAAATATAAGCAACAATATTCTTGATGAATGATAGAAAATAGTAACTTTTCTGAGGTCTTAAAAATCTGGAAATATTAGAAATCTGGGATTCTAAGTTTTTATTTATAAATTTCTTACTAAATTTATGAACAGGATTTCTAAGTCTTAAAATAGTCGTAAAATTCGTCCGGTTAATAATCGAGTAATTAAGGATTAAGTTTCAGTTCTTGAGTCTTAGAAGGCGGTGAAAATTTTAAAGATCTCATTACATTAAGAGTTAAAGAAAAACTGTTTTTTTTTTTGTACAAAGTGGCTAGACTTCGTATCCTATAGCAATATTCATGGGAATGAAGCCAGACGCGACCGAGTTTATTTTGTATTTTCCGAGCATGTTTTGTAAGTAAGCTTTTATAGCTTAGTCACATGTGGAACACTGTCCCATATGTGATCAAGCTATGTGAAAAATATCTGTTTCAGAAAAAAATGTCTTTCTCTCCAACATTTACGTAGCATCATATTTTTTTGTATAAAGAAAACCGCGGTAAATTCATCATAGAATATAAATACTTCATTTTTATATTTTATTTCTTCATAGTAATCAAATTAATTTAATATCACGTCTTCAGTTTTTTGCGCCTAGAGCTATTCATATAAAACAATAATATTTTATCAAAGGAATTAAATATTCTTTCATTTTATATTTTCTTATGATGATGGCCTGTAAATGTAATTAATATAATTGTAATTACTATACCAGGTAGGTACTCAAAATTAATAAGTAAAAGTAAATTCTAAATTATTATGCTAGGGCGTTTCCTGTCATATGGAATGCCTTTGACAATAGCTTAATGACTTGTTGGAAAATAGAGAACTTAGTTTCCACGCCTCTTCAGTACATGAAGGCATGAGTAGACCCTTGAGACCTGTCCTTTTGAGTTCTGGTTAAGTTTATACTTTAGTGAACTCTACACCCCTGGTACCACATATTAGAAGCTCAAGGGAAAGATACAAAAATTCTATGTAAATCAATAAACTAAATAAATACTTAAAATAAAATACTTTAGTCTTGCCCTGAAATTGCGCAATAAATTTCATGCGATGCGTAATCAAATGGAAATCCCAGGAAGGACTCGAGTTTCGGGTTAACAATAGAACGACTTTGGTCGGTGGTAATTGAAAAGGTTACTTTAAATTGCAATTAATTGAATCGTCATCATCATTTCAGCCGTAAGGCTTCCACTACTGGACATAGATATTCCTCCCCCTTAGACCTCCATCAATACCTATCGGAGGCGACCTACAAACAACGTCTTCCGGCGATCTTTATAAGATCGTCTGTCCACCTTGTGGGTGGACGTCCCACGCTGCGCTTGCCGGTCCGTAGTCTTCACTCTAACACTTTTCGGCCTCATCGGCCATCCGCTCTACGTGCGATGTGGCCACCCCAATGCCAATTCATATTGCTAATTTGGCGGGCTTTGTCGGTAATTTTAGTTCATCTACGGATCACCTCATTTCTGATTCAATCACGAATACGTATATTTCCTAAAAAATCCATCTCCATGCTATTTTCAGAAATCAATCAATGGGATTTTATACGCATGAATAGCTTTCAATCCTTTCAAGCGACCATCTTTGTTGCTCCATAACGAAATATCAAATCATGTTCCATATACAAATCGAGTTTCGAGTGAATTTTATATGAAAATATTTTGATTAACCAAATGAGTTGAGGTACATTAGTTACAATTATTTCTTGAGAATATTCATCATAAAATTGTCTTTTAGAAAACAAAATCGATTATATTTTCTATTTAAAAGAATACATGTTTAAGTATTATACTATTTTATTGTATTCAAGATATTTATACCATAAGTTTTAAGTCTTGTTCATGCTATACAGTGACGTGTGGCGACTACACAACTTGCGTTTTAGTTAAGTGCCTTCAGAAATTGACACAATATTTATTACACTAATGTTAAATTTTGGCTTCAAATTATACATGAAGTCTAAAAGAATTTTTATTTGTTGCAATACCCGTCCTACTCATACCTACTATATATTTACTTTTTTAAATTTATTTTTTATTCTACGGCGGACAACGGAGCAAGTGGATCTGCTATATGGTAAGAGAACACCGCCGCTCATACACAAATGCACCACAGTCCGCGCATTGGTTGTCTTGCCGGCTTTTTATGCCGTTCAAGGCACTTTTAAGGGCCACCGATATCCTCACTCAGTTAAATACAAGTACCGTTTCACGCTGAGTAATCTGTGAGCCCGTGGTATCACATCGTACGAGCCGGACCAATTAATGCGTCAGCATATGCGTAAATATATGCTTCCGCATGGCTCTCCCATTTGTGAAAAAGGTCTGCATCTAATTGACTTAAAATAGCTAGGGCGAAGAATAAATTAAAATTAATATTGTCTCTTTTTGACGGGCTAGGTTAAATTGCAGCCAGGAAAATAATAGGTACTATCATTATAATTTCATTATTTATAAAAACTCCGACACGAAAATCATCTTTATTGAATGAGGAAAGCTAAATCATATCATATATGGCGTAATGAAATTTATCTTCATGATCACAGAAGAATCGTGAAAGGGAATATTTATGAAAATTTATATAAGAAAAAGAGAAATTTTATGTGTTATCAAGACCGATTGTGAGTCATTTTCCTTTGTTAATATTAATTTGCATTTTGAACTCTTTGAAAATGAATATTTTTGAGGAAAAAGTTAAAACTACTCAATTTACAAATAATAATAGAAAAATGTATTCCTCTCATAAAGGTACAATTAATTCTTAAATGAAAAGCCTGTATGATATAATCTCCGAGCAAATTTCTTCTTTCCAACCGCAAATTTGGGGTTAACAAAGAGTTTAAAACTGTTGGTTTAAAACTGAATAAATTATATATCGAATAAGTTGTATAAAGTGTGTTAGTTAAGTAATAATCTCTGATGTTCATAATGTAGCGAGAAGGATTTGATTGAGTTGTAACTTTGTTTGATGTGGTACGTTATTGTAGTTGACATTTGTTTGTCATCGCGCTCGGCGCTTCCAGTAAGTGGAAAAATGTCCCAAATTGCGTCACGGTGGAAAACTGAACGGAAATGGGCGGGGTGAGCAGCTCTCTGTGTTAGAAATATAAAGGATCTTGCTGAAACGAACGCACGTGGCGTATTTTTATTATAGTAGCCCTAACGCTGTAACAAACATGACGCCATATTATTTGCGTAATAGATGTATGTACCTAAAGTTAACAATATTAATAACATAAATAATAACTATTTCTTCCTTCGCTTTCTTAATGAACTTTAAGAATATAGCATTTTATCCATGTCTGATCATGATCTGTCGTGATCTTTACGTCCCAGTGAAACAGCTAAAAGTAACAATTCATAGCGGGTGATTTTTTTTTGTATGCCGCTAGGCGATAAAAATTGAACGGAACTGGATAATAAATAAATAGGGAATACTTTTTAATATGGTTCCTGAACGACGCGACGTATACATAATGCCGTGCTGACAGTTATTGAACGAGGAAAGGTAAAAAGTTATTGCCCAATCATCCCCGATTTATCCTTTATTATTACGAAAATAGCCTTCTTTATAAACTTAGAGAATGCCAAAACTAGTTTTCTTAGGAACTACGTGATAGATCACGTGTTCTAAAAATAACTCAAAGGAAGCAATTAACTTGATTCTACATATACGGTGGTTATATGAGTTTCCTTCGCTAACATAATTGGAATAAAGTTGTGGAATCGATAGATTATATTAAAATTAAAACCTATTTTTATTAATCTAGTCTCTTATATAATCTAATTTTTATTAATCTTATCTTATTTTTCGAATGGGATAGTTACAATTTAGACTGATATGTAAATGTTTCGATTCTGCACAAATTCGAATTTTTAGTTCATCAACCCATACTTATTTATTTACATTTTTTATAAAATCAGTGGCAAACGAGCAGGAGGTTCACCTAGGGCAAGCGGTCCTCCGCCCATGGACACCCCCAGACCTTGCAGAGCCGCGAGTGCGATGCCGGCCTTTAAGGAATGTGCACGCTCTTTTCTTGAAGGTCCCCAAGTCGTATTGGGTAGGAAATACCCCTATATATAGCAAAATAATGAGTATTTTTTGCAACCTACATAAAATTCAGTCATAATACTGGGTCCTTAAAGGTTAATACAATAAAACAACAATATAATTGAATAACTATTAATATATTTCAATAGCATCTCTTACGATTATTCCTATATTCTTACGCTCCGCGCTCGATCTATTTGGTTTAACTCTAAGAGAAGAATCAACAGTAGCTCTTAAACTTAATCAACAGACAAACAAAATCTAAAAGATTACATTTAATATTGAAACTAAATGTAAACTTAGACGCGTCGGTGCTTTCTACAGTTTTTAAGAATACTGATTCATCTCTATTGTACGTGCTACGGAACCACTATGCTATTTAGTTGGGAATGTTAACTTTGGTATAAAATATTAATTATTATCAACAAAACATAATCAAACTCAAAGACATTCGAAACGATACTTAATTGTCAAGCATAAATTAAGAAATACTGTTTATTAGTCTTAGACCAGTTAAATTATATTTACATAACCAGCTGGGAAACTGGAGAACTAAATTAAACCTAACTAAAATATAAATGGAATTAAACACCCATGATATTCATATAAAACCAAATAAGCTTCTCTCAGTTAAAGGCCATTCCCACCATTGACTTTGCTATAAACAAGGATTAAGTAATGAACTCTACGAATTTTCTCACGGACGAGTTTTAATTGAGTCACTATTATCCTAGATGATAATATGGAGTCCACATATAATAGTAACGATGGTACTTAAATTTACAAACAGACCATTAATTCCTGAAGTGAATGTGACTTTTTTATATAAAACTCGGGCGTTGCATAGAAACGATGTTAAACTTTGATCAGTTGTTTCATACATGCAATGATCATTTCAATAGTGAGAAAATATATTTTCAAAGACTATATAAGACGGCAAATGATTACAAAATTATTACGTACCTTTGAAAATGAATGTAGAAATAAATTATACTATACGTACAAAGAGGATTGCACATCTATATGAAAAATATATATGTAATTTAATATAACATAGAAATTCTAATTCCGACTAATATCGTTTTTTCTACGGTTCAAACGAACCTCATTAACTATGGCTACAAGATCGAAGGCTTTCGTAGGTACCAGATTTTATGACATGACAACTCAATCTTAGCTTAGGAGTCTTTTAATGATTAAACCTTTAGATTTAGTTAAAATATATAAGCAACTTATAGTTTTCACTACCGTTGAAATAAAAATTACGATAATAAAACTGTAAAATGTGATGTGTTTAAAAAAAACAATAATATCTGTTGTATTTAGAACTTTCCGTAGCCAAGATTGATTTGGTTTAGTCCATTATTCTAATTCTAATTAGAGTACTTGAGTACTAACACAATTCAAAAATGAAAATAAACTGAAGCAAGACATCTAAATCTTAGCTTCTTGAAAGTAAAGTTGGTGATAATAAATCACTTCACATATTAACAATACAATCGGATTAATATATAAATGAAGATTTATATCTATAGGAAATATGTTTTGACAGAACTTGTATAAATAAAATATTGGAAAAATATATGTTATATACTGGTGTATATAATTTGCTAGTAATAGTATAATATATTGCACTATTCAACTAAAATTAGGCCAAGATATACGCCTGAAATTTTGATTCACTAATCAAATTGAGATTTCTACCACAAAATTCGTTATGAAAAATCAATGACGATTTCAGTTAATATGACATTGATTAACTAATTTTATACAATATACAAGTCACTAAACATTCGCGGAACTTTAAGCTTTAATTTCTGATAAAAGAACTAAAACGATCAATTTCAAGCGACAAATAATTCAGTACAAGCTTCCAAGTAATAAATTTTAATTTTACTCCCGCTAGATTTTAAAATATTTCTTCTTTTCATAAAATTTACGATGGTTCAATTACCGCGAATTGTTCTATAACAACACCATACTACGTTTTACGAGGTAAATAAGAGCTTTCAGTCTGCCCCTGTCTATCATATCCTGAGTAACAGAGCCGGCGCCATATCACGCTCTCAAGCTGATTTAATTTAAGCAGTAGAATCATGAGTAGTGTTGGGTATGATTGTGGTTTCGCGCCTTCTGTCTTTGCTCACCGAAGCTAACTCAGCCTGAAGCGTCATTACTCTTTCTCGCAGAGACTTTATCTCGTTTTGCCAAGTCTGAAAAAGCATTACAAATGCATTAAAATATGTATCGTTTGTAAATAATAAAAATTGTGATATATGTTCTTGTTTCTACAAATTAAAACATAATCGTAGATAGGATTTTATTCAATTTAAATGCGTCAGAATTAGTTACATTTGAGAATCAATTGTTTAGAAATATTGCGTTTATTTAAGGCTATAGGTGATTGAAACAGTTTTAAAGTACGCTTTTTTCTAAATTTAGGGACTTTGTTATAAACAAACCCCTCTTATCGATATTTTGCCAAATTTAAGTATATTCGATGTGTAAAATAGTATTAAATGTATTTAAACAACTGTCTTATAAAACGAATAGCGGTTTTGCTTACAATATTTTGTTTTAAAAGATCCAGTTTGTCGTTCTTCAGCCTGCACACCTCTTGTCGCAATTGATCAGCGTCTCTTGGAGGTAACATTACTTCTCTAAAATTCGCGGCACCAGCTTCGGCTGAGGACATCGATTCTAAGCCAGTGTCGCTATCCACATAAACTCCACCTGTAATACACATTAAATTATATACTTTACGAGTATATATATTATTTACCGCAGATGCTTGAATCTCAGTTCCCAAATATATTAAATAATATTTTATTTTAAAGTAAATTATGAATTTTTATATATAGTAAAATTGAGTAAAATATTAATCTATTGAAATAATATGATGCACCCCTCGTTTGATATTTATATACAACTTAAATACACATACATATAACTATAAAAGTCTACGGTGTGCTGCTAACATTTTAAAACAGACATTTAAAAAGAATTCCCATTTTATTTTTCTATTCTCCTGTTATACAGTAATAACATCCATTCGGTCACAATAAAGTTATGTCATGTAAGATCTGATTGAATTTATGGTCCTCAGAAAATGATATCTTTATTACTATAAAGGAAATTCTTTGCAAAATATCTAAATAATAAAATAATAACGGTGCCGGACAACACAATTGTACAATGTATGAACAGGCACTAACCTGTTACATTTTTACCACAACTCAACCAGTCCTTGTCATCTAATTACAGAAAAAAACAGTAAAATATCTAAAATGATGTACAAATTCTAATATTAGTCGCACAATAAAACTGAAATCTGCATCTAGTCGATTTGAATAAATTCTATCTAATCTACTTGAGTGTCCTATTTATGTGGCCTTTATGTTTATTTAGCTAAAATATATAATACCTACTGTATATAATTCAATGAAATACAAAAAGATTTTAAAAATTTTTGAGTGTTAATTTTTTAAATTATTCTGTCTTCAATGTTGCTCATCTGTTATATTCAAACAGATCTTATTAAAGCTATGTTTTACTTGAGAAAATATTAAATGAAAAAGTAAAAGTTCCTGTAATTCGGTAGGTTAATCTTATAAATGTACTTATATTACTCATGCTAAGTTTTCCCAGGTTGCAACGTTTAAAAAGTAATATGTACGCTAGGCAACTGCGTCGAAAAATACTTCTTTACTAGTTTACAGTTAAGCATACAATTTAATAATGTAGTGTTAAGACGTGACTATAACAGACACTACTGTTCTTTATATAACTTTTAAGTTTATGGTTTTATGTAATGGATAATATATTGAAATAAGATAAAAATATTAGTTCAATTCAATAGACATTCATATAGATTATTTTTGAAACTGTTATTAATAAATGTAAATATTAACCAAGCGGATCAAGATCGACGGAATTCAAGCTCGAATCGTCACTGTGATCGTGCAGGGGTGGGCGTGGTGCAGCGGCTCGTGACGTCACGTCCGGACTGGATTCACCGGAACCGGAACCCCCTGCTGAGCGGACAGAGACTGCACTGGCTGATGATGATGCTATTGATGTCTTCGATCGACCGCTCTGGAAAAAAGTCTAATTTGATTGAAAATTTCTGCATGTAATTATGTACAACGTATCACATATACGTTATCTTCACTACTCATATATTTTTGCATGTTCAGAAAACTATCGTGTCTTTCAAGAATTCAATTGAAGTACGTATTAAGGAACAATATAGTTAATATTATTTATTATTAGAACAATGATAACTATTCTAAGCCCTTACAAGTAACAGTTAAATTAAAATTAATAATATATTTAGTAATTTAAATATAACACTAGTTAAATAATAATTTAATCTATGGCTATAGCTTAAAATTATTACTCAACTAAAGTTAAACATATTTTGTAACTTCTTTTAATTAAAATTATTGTAATTTGCCTTATAAATACAAATCTTTAATCGTATTTTGAGACGATTAAACGATAGCTTTACTTTAAGGTACGAACAGACAGTTATAAATTATAATTTGATTTAAAATTTATTCGGCGTCTGGAAGGGATTGACAGTGGCCAAGAGTGTCTTAATTCTGTCGCACCCGTGGGAGACCCACGCTGAAGCATATCATCATCATCATTTTAACCGTAAACATATGCTGACGCACTATTTGGGCCGGTTCGTCCGAAGTGATACCGCGAGCGCACAGAATACTCAGCGTGAAACGGTACTTGTACTGTGTGTTGCTGAGTGAGTAAGATATCGTTGACCCTTAAAAATGCCACTTAAGTGGCGTAAAAAGCCGGCAACACAATCAATGCGCGGATTGTGGCGCGATTGTCCAAGGGCGGCGGTGTTCTCTTACCTTATAGGAGACCCACCTAATCCATTGTCCGTTATACTATAAAAAAAACGAAACATCACCTTTTATACTTACATTGGGTGTTGGTATGTCCTGAGCTATAACCCTCTTGCAGACGTTTTTATTACTATCGCTGGACTGGTTGGTGTCTACGCTTGGAGATCTGTAAATATGAATATACAATTTAATCAAAAACATTTTTTAAGCTCAACGCCAACTGTTTTAAAGTAATGTAAGCTTTGCTGTTCATAATTAACGATCATTACTTTCATTATTACTTTCATATATTACTTTCATTTCATTACGATAGATGGGTCCGACCCATGATTCGAACTCGATACCTCCCGCTTCATAGTAGATCTATTAAACTACTTAGCTACGAGGCTCTCGAAAAGGTTGTTATTAAACTGATTATGATAAAAAAAACAAATGTTATAAGGTACTTCAAATACTTTATGTGAGAGAACTATCATCGTAAGTTTGACATAGCAAATGACATTGTAAGATTCCAGCTGGGTAAGCCTCGAGTGGCTTATTTGTAGCATTTTCGATATACATTCAGGGTTAAAACGTTTCCGATCGATTACTTGGGAAACTTGGAAAAATACTTTAATAACATTTGTATTTTCATAATGTTTAAACTATGTAGTACCAAATTTAAAGATGTAGTTTCAACTGAAACATATGTTACTGGAGCACAGTATCTTACTCTGGTAATTAATTGTATCAATGCTCCATGATAATTTGCAAATTGGTGCAATAATAATAATTCCATAACTCCTAATTTATATTTGCAGCTCGTGTGCGGTAAAAATTCTAATCAGATCAGCAAAGCTAATAGAATTAATTGCGAGCTCGCTAAGATTATCACAAAAAGCGACTAATGAAATCCGGTTATGTCCCAAGAAATAAACGTTAAAGGATTCTCTTATAATCACAAAGCGTTAAGCCACTCTCGGGTATCACTTTCATTTTCACTAGGGAACTCCTACAGCTTCATAACCATTAGATCCTGTTATTTACAGCTCTTCGAATGGAACCTGAATTTTGTTAACCTGCTTTCTAACTGACACTGTCCTATACAGAAGGGAATAATGAGCAGTCGCACTGAATATCTTGACAGTATTAATAATTTGTAGACCATAATTTTGGTACAATCTTTTTTGAATGACTAATGATGTTGGCATAAGGCCTTTACAGCTTCTCGCGGACGACATACAGGTACATATACGAGTATTCTGAAGAGTAGGAAGTATTTGAACATTGAGTAACTTTCTTAAATATATTTTTTTTAGGAAAGTCTCTGTTGGCCATATGGCGTTTACAGCTTAACGCGGACTTTGAGACAAGTCGTAGCCGTCGTGAATTTGCAAATTTAGTTACTTCATTTATTTTAAAGCTGTCATAAGTTAATAGAAAGATGAGCGAAATATTTGCTTAATAGAGATAATGGCGCTTGTAATAGCACATTAAGCCATGGTAAGGGTAAACATGAATTGCAGATTTTGTTTGCGGAAAATTCAAAGGCAACTTTGAAAAGAGTGGAAACAGCTCGTACGATCCTCATTAAATTTTGCCGGCGACAGCGCTAAATAAACCCTTATATGCCGTAGTAGGTCACGTTGAATGGTACCACCCAAAAAGGCCGATTCAAAAAGTCGTCTCAATTACACACATATTATGTACAAATCCACTTTGTAACTGGAATAAGTACAAAATAGTATGCTCATCTCACTGGAAAAACGGGCACGTTCCGACCTCATAAGTTATACCCTAGTATAGCGCCTACTACAAGCGGCCTTCCAATGCTCTTTTTATATTATAAGATAATTTGGAATTTTTTAGAAAACATAATGTGCTTTTAGTTTTGATTCTCATCGAAATAATCAAATGATATAATTTTATATCCTACTTATTGTCTATGCAAATCCACAAAACATTTACAGAACAGAAAAAATAAACACAAATTAATTATCATTGGTAATTATAACTAAATAATAAATTATAATAACTTAGATTCAATTTGAGGATTTAATTAAATATAAACAAATTAGTGTTATTGAAATTAAATATCGTTTTACTTAAACTATAGGCGAAATGGAGCCCAGGCGGTTAAAAAAGAAAATGTAAGACAGAAAATGGCACATGAACTTTGCGTCCCCTCAATTTCTTGTAACCGTTATTAGTTTTCAAATTAATTTTTAAATTGCTACTACAGTGTTATAAACCCATTCTACGATCGAGCGAAAATCCCTTTTAAACAAGTGTCCACAAATTAAAACATTCTCTAGGGTAGAGTTTCAGTTGGCCGTCGCGGCGTAAATAATTAAGAAGATGTTAATTTTAAACAAGATTACAGAAAACAACCTAGCAGGGAAATCTTTATACTATTGGTGGCAAACGCGCAGGAGGCGCACGTAGGGCAAGCGATCCTCCGCCCATGGACATCCTCAGCCCCAGCATGGCCGCGGGTGCCTTGCCGGCCTTTAAGGGAAATGTACGCTCTGTTTTATTTCTTCAGGAGAATATATAACAATAGCTCATCTTTAGTAGTCAATGCTCAATTACTTTCTTCTCATCAGAATGGGTTATAAAATGTGAAAAGGAGATTAACAACGTTTAAGTAATTTATTCGGATAAGTTTACATTTAAATATGTTTAAGAATATTGTATTTGTATAGAACAAGCACAATAAAATATGTTTTTTTTCAGGACTTATGCAAAAATAACAAAGCAGATGATTAGATTAATTATTAATTATTGAATTTAAGACAATGAAACTAACAATTTTACTATAAATTATAAATTGGATAGCATGTCATACTTCATCAGCGTTGTAAATGTTTTTGAGACTCCCAAATGTAGTTCAATAAGTATGCAGTAATCGATTAAGTATTTGCTCAAAGCCGAATAGGTGAAAGAGAATGATGAGGACAAAATGAGTAGCGCCCTCTCAGGTACTCGCTGCCGATTGAAGCTTTTATCGCTGGACTGATTAACTGTCAGGCTCAAGATGGATTTATTGTAAAAGTTGGCCGTTCACCGAGGTTAGTGATTCAAGCCCGCACACTTTACTCGAATAATTGTCTACGTGATCGGAATAGAGACTTTCCGCCGCTTTTAATAAGAGATAAAGAGCTCAGAGATTCACGCTGCGAGTTTCAAATGCACTAACAGTTGAGAGTATCTGCAAAAAGATATTTGATATTTCACTCACTTTACATTATATTTAAAAGCAATAAATATATATTTGACAAAAATAATTATGTGTAGAAGAATAACAGTACGTAATAGTTAGAGATAGTTTGCGGTCGCTAAGCGTACATCGATATGCACCACGAACTAAGAAACACCAACCTTAATTAATACTGATAATAAATCGCACAAACTATCATAAGTATTTTAAATAAATATAAATTATTTGTTTTTATTTTAAGTATAGAGGACAAAGAAGAACGTAGGCCTCCTATAGGGTAACAGAACATGGACAATCGCGCTGCACTCCGCGCATTGGTTGTGTTGCCGGCTTTTTACGCCACTTAAGCGGCATTTTTAAGGGC
>DWCF01002032.1:0-26240 GCA_018230265.1 Delias oraia | reverse complement strand
AGTATTCGGTGGTGTTAATTCAAAGATATTATTAGTATTTATACTTTCTAAAAACATTTGAATATGTAATTTAAAAATGAAACTACTTTAAACATATAATAGGATAATAATAAAATTATTTTAAAATGTATTGTTTCTGTAGTCGTTTTTTGAAAGCTAATCTCATTTGCACTAATTTCTATTCGCATGGCATTGTTCAGCTGTTAAACTGTTCTAGTATCAGCCTCCTACTCGTAAATTTCCTTTTCCGTAAGGACAGTCGTGTAATTGAAATGCATAACGTGTTGGGGCCGTCTTCCGTCCGATTGACTTCTTTTAATTTTCAATTTACCAGTGCAAATTTTAAATTCTTTGTCTTAAATAATCTTTTTTACTGCAATTAAACTAATACCCAAGTATATAAAAACAATACTATTATTATATTTTTAATCTTCAGGTAGACTTCGTTTTTATTATATTTTCTATTACTTCTTTCTACTAATATTACAAGAATCTTATGTATCGTTGAATAATTTATGTCTCTTGATGTTAATAATTATTTAAGATACCTGAAACTCCATCAGGTACAGTGTCCACATGGATGAGAATGGCGACGCGGAAGGCAATTATACTTTACTTGCTGTAGACCACACCAAATCTCCAGGCCTCTATCCGTTGGGCGTGTTTCATAAGATAGCACCTGTAAGTTTTATTCATATTCGTATTACCCAACTATTTTTTTTATAACTATGTGTAGCAGAACACCGTCGCCAATGGACAGTCACGTCACATAGTTCGCGCATAGATTATGTTGCCGACTTTTCACGCCATTAGGTATAATTTCATATATTCACTCACTCAGCGAAAAACAGTAGAAGCAGGTACGATAAGCATTCTGTGAGCCCGTGGTACCACTTTCCAATTAGTTTAAAATTATTAGTTACTTTGTTAAATAATTGTTATGTATATTTAAACGAATATTTATATTGTCTCTGAATTATAACAGCAATTATTCATCTGTCTGTTGCCGTTTCCTCTTTAATGATCAGTCATCACTTTGAAGATTCATTACACATCCTAATAAATAACACAAGCGGACACAATTATTAAAGTCAATTTTTTAATGGTATAGCGAACAACGGAGCATGTGGGTCGCCTATATGGTTAGAGAACATCGCCGCCCATGGACAACCGCGCTACAACCCGCGCTTTGGATGTGTTGCTTCCTTTTTACGCCCCTCAAGCGGAATAATTTCAAGGACCTCCGATATCCTCACTCAATCAGCGATACAAGTATTGTTTCACGCTGAGTATTCTGTGACCCCGTGGTATCACTTCGGATGAGCCGGCCCAATTAGTGTGTCAGCAACTCAGCATATGCTTCAGCATGGTTCTCCGATGGGTGATAATTAAATATTTATGTTTCAATAATATTTTAAAAACATGAAAAAACTTTTATTTACATAAATGCAATGGCTGTCAAAACAAAATATGTACCTACGAAGTAAAAGTTATTTCCTGTAAGCAATTACCTTCTTCTGTTTTATTTTCTAAATGCCCAAGAATCTGAAGTATGAAATAGTTCTGAATGTACGCAATGTTAATCATGATTTCTCAAAACACGAGCGATATAAAGGAAGGAATGTGGGAAATAGACATTCTTTCCTGCCATGGAATCTCGTCCATACAAAGCAGGAATACAATTTTAATGTTATTTTATGTTTATTTATTTTTGTAGTTATTTGAATACCTACAAAGTATTACTGACTAGTAAATTTCCATATAAGTATTTTCAAATAAATATTTTAAGTTGACTGTTATGAAAATGTACGTTTATTAATTTTAACAGGAATTACGATTTCTCCGACAGCTGAAATGGCCGGGAGGTAGAGTGCCACTCTCAGAACCTCCCTGTGGATTCCGTGGTGAAAAATGCGTTAGTAAGTACTATTTACGTGATACATACTATTACAAATTCTGATTTTATTTATATATTCTGAGAGGATAATTAAGTTCATCGATTGGAAATGTTCGGACCATTTCATGATAAATTTAGCTAGATACACAATAGGCCAAGTGATCGAAATATTAATTAAATTATTAATAAAATATTGTGATCAAAGATTGATACCAACAGTTTTGTTATTACAATTTCTGTTTTGTTATCTGTGATAACTTCTCGTAATATAATGAAACCAAGGTATGAACTAAATACTGTCATGGATAATTTGATAGCTTTATGTTCTTATAACTATGACGTTTTAGAAAAGTTAAGGTCGGAGTAAGTGACTAATAGAATAAACAAGGCCGCAATAAGGTCGACCTATTTCGTTGATCTAAAAAAGTAATACTTAGCTGGAGGTCCAGGCATTACGCGCAAAGCTTGTAACGTAGTGGGATGGATCGTAAAAGCGTAGTAATGTAACAAGCAATGTCGAGAAGTGACCATCGGCCACACGCGTCACCCGCTGTGCGTTTTCTTTTGCCTTTTCTCTGCGTAAATAATTTTGTTTTTCAGCCTTACATTAGAGAGTGAATGTTTATACTATTTAAGTGGTTTACGTAGTAAATTCTTTTTTACATATACATATTTCAATGAAATATTTAATTTATTATATTTGTAAAAAGCTTAATCAAAAAATAGTAAATAGTTTTACGTTTTGGCAATAGTTTCCACTTTATTTAAACGTTTAATTTCTTGATTCCAACATAATTCACTTTCTGTCAAGCGGTACGGATAAAAAGATCAAGTTTCAATCCTTACGATTCAATAAATGTATTGGAAAAAGTGAGTTTTCGATATACAGAAGAAGAAACTAGAGTAGGTTCTAAAGATACCTTATTAAACATTATTTTTTTTATTAAGTACTGGGGTACCAGGCAGATGTGGTCCAATCTGGTACGCTACTTATCGGGTCCAATTATGAACCCACAGCAACAAATACTTGCATCCGCTAAACCGGAACTGAAATATTAAAATTGGTTGAATAAAAAATTATCCTATATGTCATGCAGGATGCAGCAACCTCTATACCAAATTTTATAAAAATCTCTGTGATTGATCTGACTTTCTTTAATATATAAAAAATGTTGAAAATTCAATGCATCGTCTACCAAGTAGACAAATTAAGCGAGAATCGATAATATCATGTAACATCGATTGATTAAATTAGTTGATGAAGGTGGATCGTCTGCCTACTGTATATGCAACCAAACAAAAACATTAATTAAATTAATGAACAAATGACTCACGTAATTAAAAAGATTAACGTAAAATTAAAGACATTTACATCCAAACAAGTTAGTAAATACGAAAGATTTTATTACAAGAAATCAAGTTTTACAAATTATTTCACACTAAATTCAAGGATGACGTCTCGCAAAAAGTTCCATTTACAGCTTTCAAAAGTTCCAAACAAAGCCTTAGACAAGCAGCAGCCGCGCTCGTTCGATTAAATGCTGCGGAATTCGACTTATCCTCGAAGTTACTTTTCCAATTCGGATTTCATCTAAAAGATAAAGTGCTTTTGAGGTATAATATTTCCTATATTCCCTTACGTTCGATCCCATTGTAATGGAAAAACGTTTAGTTATGGCCGGCTTCTATTACTTTTCGTTTACTTAGAAATGTTACTATATTTTTATATTCATCTCAAGTTATTTTAGGCCACCTTCTGTTTTCCATTCAAACTACAAAATTGATTCGAATTGCTGAGAAATAATTTAAGTTAATGTTTCGAGGCTCGTAATTTATTATTTACCGTTAAGCTATTGGTACTGGATACGATTCAAGGCCTGAGAGCGGCTTTAGTGATTGGCAGCGGTGATCGCGCACTATCAGAGGACCTACCTCCATTGTTGACATATATGTACTAAAAAAACATCGACTTTAATTAAATCATACCTATCCAACGCACAACGTTGCTTTATTCGCATAAATAATTAATTTGCATAAATATGTATAGGCCATATTGGAGCGTGGGCCCTAGGAGCATCGGGGGGTACTCTCGTCCTACTTGTGCTAGCTGCTTTGGCTCTGTATCGAGGTTGGCGGTATGAGCAAGAGCTGGACTCTCTTCTGTGGAAAATTGATTTCAGAGATCTCCATCTACCGGACGACGACCAGCGCGCCAACAAAATGAGTAGGTAAACACAATTTATATATGTTGTCTGCATGTTTTGCATCCTTACTGTGCTTGCTTATTTTTTTTGTAATTGTATTTGCTTATTTTTTGTATTTTATTTTTTTTAAATAGCACTTTCTAGTATGTATGCGATAAGTAACTCGTACAACCACTTGGACCATAATTATTCGCTTGAATAATGCACGATCCTCTTAAAATAAATAGTTTTTAAATATTTACAATTAAAGAAAAATAACAGAGCCAGTTGATCAGAGCTGATTTTTTCCAGCAAGATAGCAGCGCGGGCTTGAATACGAATTCAAATAACACAATTTTCGAGAAAGGAAGCACTGGGGCAGCTCGTTCCAGCCAAGCCTCGCTCAGCTCCAATCCAGATCTGGACTTCCGATATTCGGCCATCTTCACGCAAGTCGCTTTCTACCGCGGCCGCTTGCTTGCCGTAAAGCGAGTTAGACGACATCACATCGATATTAACAGGGAAATCAAGAAGGAACTTAAAATTGTAAGTCACAATTTTATACAGCTCTAAATTGTAATCATTTCTATACCTACCTATTTAATTTTTTAATAAATATCACTCGGATATAAGCTTTTATTGGCAGACAACTGCTTTATAAGAAGCAAATAATATTAAATGCCACATATTTAGTCACGGACAAAGCTATGATAATGTCTTTTGTTCCAAATACAATTTATTTTCTATGATCTTAGATTACTCTCTTCCAACACGTGGATATTCTCTCGGAAAATATTTGTTTTTCGTGAAATTCGACGGCTTATTATTTTCACCTTACAAAAGTATTTTCTTAAATTTACTTTTAAATAACTGAACAGAAAAACTAAATGATTAAGAATATAACAAACACTTTGGTAAAATATTATGAGTGAGTAAGGCAGGCTTTTTTTATAAAATTATTTTTATATAATAATGGTTTTACTCTATTATCAGAATCTTTTTTAATAAAAATTTGTTGCACATTTCATCAAAAAACAAAACCAAAATCTCTTGGCTCTTGGCTCAATAGAGGGTTGGTGACTTATATAATGCGAGTTTTATTCACAGATAAAGGATGTAATTTATTGCCAAACAGACAGAATAACAAATGCAACACTTTAATATATGGCTTAACATTAATCATGTTTGTTCTTACTTGTAATGTAGGACAGTAATAAATTACCAAAAAACTACCTACAATTGTGTCATGTGAATAGACTTTACGTTCCTATTACAATGCCTTGTTTAATATTAAAGAAGATAAACCGAAGAAAGTTTAAGCAGTTTACTTCTAATTAAGAATCCATGTCTGGCCAATTAATACGTTTATTGGTTTAAATAAGTAATCCATATGTAAATAGGTTAATTACATATGGAATAAATTATCACGAGCGATATTAAATTAACATAATGAATCGAACTGTTAAGTAGCCTATACAATAATGTAATACAAGTATCACACAATAAAAGAATGGACTACATTCTGTTTTATTCATTGCATATTATCACACTCAAAGTATACAAACAAAATGAAAGAACGCATTTTATTACAATTTCCAAAACGAAGCGGCAGTTACATTAAATCTGTTTGAAAATAAGTAAATGACATATAACTGCCTTAAAGATTACGGTTCTGAGAAGGTAACAGATCCACCCACTGCGTTCTCATCATTAATTTCTTTGTCGCAGATGCGGGATTTGCAACACGACAATGTTAATGGTTTCGTGGGTGCGTGTATCGAGCCGCCTAATGTGTGCGCTCTTTCGGAGTATTGTACTAGAGGCAGTCTTAAGGTAGGTGATTTAAAAAAACCTACGTATTTTAAAAACACACAATAATTTCAACTATTTCAATTACTTATATGACAATTATTGACTTATTTTTAGGATATTCTCGAGAATGAAGACATTAAACTGGATAATATGTTTATAGCATCACTTGTTGGAGATATCATAAGGGTATGTAGTAAACTTTTGCTAAAAATTTTGCAAATTTGACATCACCAAATCAAGCAGAGAAAAACCATTACTCATATTCTGCTTCTCATGCTTATTACAACACTGTTAATATTGTTAAGACTTAAATAGTTAAATATGTAATAAATAGTAAGAATGTATTTGGAAGTCTATGATATTGTCTGTGCATTACAGTTTCATGATGTGCACTCAATTGTCCAGGGAATGATTTTCATTCACGAGTCGCCGCTGCAGTACCACGGTTCTTTGCGGCCGTCGAATTGTCTCGTAGACGCGCGATGGGTGGTAAAGCTGGCAGACTTTGGTTTGCGAGAGTTCCGTCGCGGAGAGTTGCCCCCGTCAGATCCAACAACAATACGATCTCATATAGAAAGTATGGCACTCCATTCAATCCATATTTCGATATAATAGTACCTAATACCTAAGTCCTCATTAATATGAGTGCAATATATTTTCGTGTCTTTTCCTAAAAAATTTTTTTAATTTATTTATGGTATAGCGGACAACAGGAGCTGGGTCTCCTATATGGTAAGAGAACACTACCGCCCGTAGACAAACTCGTCACAGTCCGCGCATTGATTGTTTTACGGACATACTCATTCACTCAGCGAAACATAACAAAAGCACCGTTTCAAGTGCAACTATTTCTCGCTGAGAACTCTGTGAGCCCGTGGTGTCACTTCGGACGAGCCAGCCCTATTACTGCGTCCGGATATGCTGCAGCATGGTTTTCCCGCGGATGCGACATTATTAAGACACTCGCCCGGCCACTGTCAAGCCTTTCCAGATACCGAATAAATTATAAATTAAATTGTAATTTATTTATTTAAACAATTATTTGGACCGGGATTCAAATTTGATACCTTTCATTTTATTGAAGACTTATTAAACCACTTAGCTACGATGCACTTATTATTGCAATAATTATAAAAACGACTTCAATTTGATCATTCTCTAGTTGTCTTAGCACCTACGCGCAAAAAATATTTTATATGATTGCAATTGCTAGAGACAAAAACTATATTATATTAATATTAATAAATCACGAAAAAGAAAAAGTATTTCCATATTAAATAAAAATTGATATAGATTTATATTCATAGTAATCATGATTAAACAAAATATTTATGAAAATAGATAAGTATAAGTTATATATATTTTGTTTTTGAATAACTGGAGTTCATTTACCACATGGAACACATAAAATGAATCTTGATATACTGCATTTTTATGAAACCGCTTTTACTTATCTTTAATATAACAACATAATGCTCGAAAGATATAAAATTGGGCCGTAAAATTGCTTTCCATCCACATCTCGCCTGAATGGATTTCGGTTACAAATATGCTTTATACATATCTACTTACATACGTTATTAAGTTTTATGTAGTATGAATCAACTCTCTCATTCTGTACATATCAAACTTATTGTAATTCTTTTTCATGTTATTACTTCTCAATTAGGTATATTTTTTATATAACTACTTTATTTACTTTATGATAATTGTTCAGAGACATTAAGTTTGAATTAAACAAATTTATACTAGTATAGGTATTAATACAAAATTTTATAGGTAAAAAATATTAATTTCGTCCATTCATATATGAATTTCCATCGTATTACGTACTTTACATCATTATAGACGAGTAATAATACATCTCCAAATATATTTTGTATTCGTATCTATAAACTATACATTTTTCAATTATTGTGCCGTTTCCGAGGCTCTATAGTTTTTGTTCTGTTTTAGGCCAAGTTTATGGCCAAGATTTTCTTGCGTATGATAAAATGTGAGTTTTCTATATTCTAATATCTAAGTATACGTTAAAAAACTGGTTTGAAAGTATTGTTTTTTAAGAATCGACGTTATTCTTCTTTATTTACAATAATATTAAGTTTAGAAACATTCAATTTAAGACGGATAAATAAAACATTTTAACGTGTATTTAATGTTTAGGCACTTTCAAATCGTAAAGAATAGCCAGAATATACTTTATTTAGTCAACAAGAAAGAGACACAACCAGAGATGCAATAAAAACCTATCGAAATATATTATAGGTCTAGTTTATTTATCGCCGGAACTGCTTCGATCGGCCGGTTGGGGCAAGGATTCGTTTCCCACGTCGTTAGAAGTACGATGCGGTTCGCCGGCGTCTGATGTCTATTCATTCGCTTTACTTCTATACGAATTGCACACGCGCCGGGGTCCTTTCGGCCCCGGGGCTCCATCGCCGCCTTCGCTGCTTCGCCGTGTTGCGCACCCCGTCCCCGCGCCTTATAGGTAGGTATGTGTCAATGAGCAATTAAATGCTTAACGCTACGTAAGACTCAATAATACTGGTAAAATTGTTTTAACTCTATAAACAATACAGGGATTTCGTGGAATAGTGTATGGTCATGGTAGTTATCTTTATGCTATGGTGGATAATTGTGGGTCTCCTATTTGGTAAGAGAACACCAGAGCCCATGAACATTCGCAGCATATTTCGCGATTTTGTTGTGTTGTCGGCTTTTTATGCTGCTTGAGTGATATAATTTCACGGGCCTCCGATATCCTCACTTACTCAGCTAAATAAGGTACAAAAAAAGCGTCATATACTTAAGCATAGCTCTCCCACCAGTACAAATAAGTTATACAAACCCATAAATTATACTTATAAAGTTGTGAATATCTATGAAATAGAACTACACAGAATGGTATAAGAAATCTACTATTATTTTTCAGGCCACCGCTAGAAGCACTTGCGGATCGCTTTGACTGCGTACGAGAATGCTGCGCAGAAGGATGGGTTGAAGAGCCGAGCGCTCGTCCTGATTTCAAGGCTATTCGAGCTCGACTACGCCCACTTAGGAAAGGCATGTAAGTTCGAAAATTCATTTGGGCTTGAGAGCCTTATAGCTAAGTGTTAATAGGTCTACCATGAAGCGAGAGGTATCGGGTTCGAACCCGGTCCGGACAATTATAAATTATTATTTCATTTATTCGGTCTCTGGAAAGGCTTGATAATGGCCGGGCGAGTGTCTTAATACTGTCTCGCCCGTGGGAGAGCCATACTGAAGCATATGCGGACGCACTAATTGGGCCAGTTCGTCCGGAGTGATACCACGGACTTACGGAATGCTCAACGTGAAACGGTACTTGTACTATATTTCACTGTTTGAGTGAGGATATCGGAGGCCTTTAAAAATGCCGCTTAAGTGCCGTAAAAAGTCGGCAGCCCATGGGCGGCGGTGTTCTCTTACCATGTAAGAGACCCATCTGCTCCGTTGTCCGCTAAACTAAAAAAAATAATAAAATTGGAAATCCAGATATTATATTACATATTACTTATGTCAGTTTTAGACGTATAAACTAGAGAGCTTCTAGACACCATATTAATTCTTTAATAAAAAAAATAAGAAAAAATGTTTATTGAAAAAAAAATTACCAACACATTTTTAATTATTTATTAAAAATGTCAGTTAGTGGTAATTTATTAGTTATAAACTGTATCTTCGTAGGCCGTTTATTAGCCACTTTAACCTTAGCCACTTTTCTTTGTGTTTAATACGTAAGAGATATAATAAGATTGATTGAATCCAGGTTCTTTGGTCTACTTCTCTTCTTATTTCTTACAGGAAACCCAATATATTTGATAATATGATTGCTATGATGGAAAAGTACGCGAATAATTTAGAAGCCCTAGTTGATGAAAGAACGGACCAATTACAGGAAGAGAAAAAGAAAACAGGTAAACCAGTTTGTTCTTCTTATTTCGTAGCCTCTGTGACCATCTTGCCCGTGGCAGCATCATGATATTTATATAAATAACCACAGATAATCAAGCAAGAATATAAAACAAAATTCTAAACCTTTTCCGTTCCTAAACCCAAACAGTTCGTTCAATTCAACTAATGCAATAGATTATGACAAGAATACATTATTTCCAAATGAAATTTCATATTGATTTTTTCTAAATACTAGCACGTTTTTAAAATAGTATGAAATGAATTCGCTAAAATGTATAAAAAATCATCAAGCAAAAATCTATGTAATAGATCTTATTTGCATAACTACGGGTATGACAGCAGATCAACTTTCGGTCACGATCGGAAACTGGATTTGAATATTGAATGATATTGGTCCATTGACCTACTCTATGATTCTACCACGCCTGATTTAATACATTCGATGCTCACCTAGCCTATGCTTGAAGTTGCGAGTATTATAGAGCTATCTTAAAATGATGTAGAATTTATACAAAAAACATTATGAAGAGTATTGGTTTAAATGAAAATAATAATATTTTAAATAAAAAAATAAAATTATTTTCAGCATCGAAGCTCCTTCCTAGGGAACAATAGAAGATAACGTTCAAACAAAATCTTTCTTTCTATAAAATGGTAATGATCAAATGGATATCATACAGTTTTATTTATTTTCAGAGGCCTTGTTGGAAGAGATGCTGCCGGCACCAGTTGCTGAACAGTTGAAACGCGGACGACGAGTGCTGCCCGAAAACTATGATTTCGTTACGATATACTTCAGTGATATTGTGGGTTTTACTGCCATGTCTGCTGAGAGCACTCCTTTACAGGTAGTGTTATAACACGTTTTCAATAAAAAAATCAATGAGCGAGTTACAAATGTGGATAACAAAATTATATACTTTCAGGTGGTGGACTTCTTAAATGATCTCTATACTTGCTTCGACTCAATATTAGAAAATTTCGACGTCTACAAAGTAGAAACGATCGGTGACGCATATATGGTTGTGAGTTTAATTCGTTAATCCTATTTCTCAAAAGATTGTCATTTAACAAAAACATTTGTGATAACCATCAGATTGTACATTACTCATATATTTGTAGAATTATTGCGTTAAAGTAATTTCAGTCTCATTGTCATAAAATGTACACTTTTGATATTCCTTCCTTTTATTAAAATAATATAAAATAGAGCTCTATACGTGTACCATATCATCTAATTGCAGTACATTTAACTATTGGCAGTTTATCTTATTTCATTCAAAAACTAATCATTTCAATAACCTGAAATAATTGTAATTTATTGATTAATATCAAACAAGCAAGCAAGCAATAAAGCCTTAATCCTTATCAGGTATCGGGCCTTCCTATCCGCAACGGCATTCTTCACGCAGGAGAGATAGCTTCTATGGCGCTTGCATTACTCTCCGCAACACGCGCCTTCAGAGTGCGCCACAAACCTGACCAAAGGCTTCTTCTTAGGATTGGCATACATTCCGGTAACACACAAAATCACCACATATATAAGAAAGGCTCATAAAAATTTATGAAACAAACGTTATTCAATGACAAGATGACAATTCGTAAGTCTCGCGTCTGCAAAAATAATTATATATGTTTCATTTTGTTAAACTAATTTAATTATAACGTAAAAATATAGTAACTGTAAATTTACACGGCCACGCATGTGGTCCCATTTAAAATAAATCTATTTGTCTCTGGAAGCATAATATTACTATAAAATCTTACAATCAGGTCCAGTATGCGCTGGCGTTGTTGGTTTAAAAATGCCGCGATATTGTCTGTTTGGTGACACCGTGAATACTGCTAGCAGATTTGAATCCACCGGTGTTCGTAAGTATTTACCTACAGCTACCTATTTACTCAGCCGCGACGCATCTGCATACGTATCTTTTCATGAATTCGAATAGTAATTTATTTAAACATAGTAATTAGTAACATAGCATCATAGTATTTTTTCGTCAGACTAAGCAATATAAGAATCGTATAGTCACAAATATGTAGGGTGTGAGAACCAAGTTCTATGTTTAATTATAATATAATTCTAATCCGAAATAATAAATTAATATCCTACTCAGTTTCATTCAGTTTAGTTCAATGATACCTGGCGTATTCTCGTATTCTGGTTAAATTGAACTCTTTTTCAGCTCTCAAAATTCACTGTAGCTCAGCGTGTAAAGCTTTGCTTGATCAGCTAGGGGGCTATGTACTAGAAGAGCGGGGAATAGTCTCTATGAAAGGTAAAAGAGATCAGATGACCTACTGGGTCCGTGGAGAAGACCCAGTCGCAGCAGCGAATAGAATGAGGCGCCGCGCCATACACAAGGTGGATACGCCACTTACCACCAGTAAACGCAACAGGAGCTCGCTCAAATCGCGAGGCTGGAAGAACCAAGTCGGAGGCTTGCATAGGTATACTCGACAGAGTACTTTATAAATATGATAATCCATGCTCTAACTGAAACCTTTCCAAATAGCCGAAAAAAAAAACTGGTAATTGGCTAATCGTCCGTATCCTGCATTCTGACTACTTTATAAAATCTTCTGAATATCTTACTAATTTAAAAATGTGTTACAAACATTTAATTAATTCATATTTACTTTTCAGATGCTGTAGTTTAGAATCTCCAAAAAAGTTAAGATTTGCTTCAGGCAATCATTTAGAATCTCATAATGATAGCGTTTTACATCATCGTAGTGACGAATATCTTATGGAAGTGAGTATCATTCATAGTTAAAGAATTTTATGGTATATCATTTTATATTTTATTCAGTAAGAATAGATAAACAAATGTTTAAATGATGCAGTAAAATTTTGATTAATATGTGTTTAGAGCAGCAATTACTTACAATAAAATGAATATATTTACAGGTTATAGGCGAAAACCGCGTATCACCAAGTCCGCGAGGAGACCTGCTGGAGGCGCCAAGTCTTCGGCAGGAGTATACTAGCGTGTCTTGTCCGATAATAGAACATGTTCCTGAATGTGATATTCGATTGGTTGTCAACGGGGTACAGGATCCCGCAGCTCAGCCATTACTTGCCGATGCTTAAGTAAGCTCAAAGAATACGCGAAGTACTTCAGTCGAACGGTACTTAAGATATAAACTTAAACCTACATTTAGGTCTAAATAGAATGTTTTGAGATTTGACATTTTTAATGATATCATACGATTATAATCAGAATATAGTTTGTATATTTTTGATTTTATCATAAGAAATTTAAAAATTTTAGTTTTGACTAAATTTTACGCTCTCTAATCAATTTCTGTAATATATTAGCTGCGGTGAGAAACAATTTAATGATATACTGAGGTAATTTAAAGTATACCTCAATATATAAGAAATCATTAAATCGTACGAGTGATGAGTCTCGATTCTTGCATATTATACTTAACTATATTTGAAGAAGTAATGTGTGTGACAGCTTGTAGTAAGTTCATTTAAAATTAAGTAAGAAAATATTAATTATTAAGAATGTTACATTTGTATCTCCTAGTCAACGTCTAGGCACAAATTTTGTGTAATTATTGTTATACGTCTTGATTTAAAACTTTTAAAATGTGATTATTTATTATACTAAGGATTGCAAATCAATGAAGTTTGATATGATAATACATAGATTACAGTGATTGAATCATGATATTACAGTATTATTAAAAGTCCATATTCAATAGAAATTATTTAATAACATTAAAATCTTATTTCACAATTCACGGTAACATCGTTTTTTACTTACACAAATTATTTACAACAGCGTTCTTTATACATACATATATGTCTAATATACATTTATGGGTAATATATGTAGTATGAGGCATGAAACTTGAGCGCTAAGCAACGCCTATTCGCATAAATGTAGTCTAGTAAAGCCTATTCGCATAATTAATTCAAACAATCATACTAGAAAAGAATTCATCATCTGTAACTAATCAGAGTCAATATATAAATACAAATTGACAGCAAAAATGAAAGCTGTAGAGGCGATCCAGCTACAAATACTGCATAACACTATGCAAAGACTAACATAATATAACATACGTAGACTAACATAATATGCTAACAGAGACATAAGATCATTACAATGAGGGCCTTTATGCGTCACGTTCATTTCTTTAGAGATTCATAGACTAACTAATCTAATGAATGACAAACTACTAATTTTCAAAGCATAACGCAATATCGTAAAAAAGTTCTACTATAAAGTAGTAGCATTGCCAATTAAAAATTCTAGCTTTGGTAAAATTTCTTTGTTTTAGAACAAACGTATATGTATGTGGTTTAAGATCAGATCAGCGCTCAAATTTCCTACCGTGAGTAGTATAAACACAATCACACAGCGGATTCGCGGTCAAGCAGCGGAGGGGCGCGGCGCAGTGACGAGTTAGTGCTGCGAGTGCCGCCACTAATTATTCCGAGGAGCCAGGAACGGATCGCGAACCGAGGCGTTTTTCCTCGCTCGCCCTTCACGTCCACGTTCTCCAGCGACCGCCACTTCTTGTGCGCTTCTTTTCGTATGTGTTCAGAGTCTGGCGCGTTGCGTCGCGGTCGCTCGAGACGGTTGGTGAGGCTCGGTTTGCGAAGAAGCGGACTATCCTCTGTGGTTCGAGCTTGCTCTTCCGTAATTGCGTTGCCGTTAAACATAGGCCCGCAGATGGTTGATATAGCGACGTCCGCGTCGAGCGACCGGGTTGTGTTGTGGCGGCGCAGGCGCTCGCTTCGATCGCACCGCGCGAGCGAATTCAGTGAACACGAAGCGAGCAGAGCGCTCTCGCACGCAACGCCCGAACCGGAAATGTCGCCGTCGCATGCCGTGGACGATGCGATTGAACTTAAGGCATTTCTGGAACAATCGGACAGGGCGTGGCTTGATTATATTAACATTCACGTTTGATTTATTAAATCGTATCGTAAAAATTTGATTTCATTGAAAATATAATTTGATTTTTTACTGTACTGAAGTGCCGCGATCGAACCGTGGCTTTGTTGGGTGATGCGCTGGCAAAGAGACGCCACTGAGCAGCCGCTGCCTCACGCCACGCGATTCGTTGCGCAATTCTGTCACACCACACCAGGCTATTAATTCACACAAACCACAAACTAGGTAGACTCGAACCAGTAGAAGAAAGATATTTGTTTTTGTGTATGCGGGCCCATTTATCTGCCTGTCTTATATTCAAATAAGAACATCCTGCAATGCTGATTGTGTTGGATAGATTTGAGAATAAAATATATTTTGAAGGTATAATAAATAACTGCAATAAATAATATTAGTATGGACATTATTCATTTGATGCATGCTAATCAAATAGAGATCACGAAATAAATTATAGTCTTAAAGCGACTCTTAAAAATAAACCCTTAGGATAATTACATCATTCCACAAAGTATTTCCACAAACGAAACACGCTAAATAAAAAAACAAGGAGTTAAACTCGACAATATCTGCATCTTCACCTGATATGGAAGGGTGTCTAGAATCGGTGAGGCGTGGACTACGACGAGGCCGACAGAAAAGGGGTCGTTCCTCTCCTTCCACCTGACGCTTTTGTATTGCCTTCTCAGTTGCGCCAACCAACCAATACGTTTGTAACTGTAAACATACATTTCATACAATATAAAATCCACGTACAATATTTGATTCGTATCGTATCTGTTTTATTACCAAATTCCGTGAAAGCATTTTCAAAGAAATAGATATTCCTCATGAGTATTTATTACAGCAGGGCTATTTCCGGTATTTCAGGGGTCTCTTCAAGAAAAAAGCGTACACCTTCAACGCACCCGCGGCTTGCACGGGCTGGGGGTGTCCATGAGCGGAGGACCGAGTGTCCTAGGTGAGCCTCCATCTCGTATGCCACCATTGGTGTAAAAAAAAAGTTTACAAGCACCTGTAGATTTTTATAAAGGCATTGGGAAATATGTAACAAGACATTTAAAAAAGAGTGGTTAAAAATCTATTTAACGTACTATTATATAATCAGTCTCGATTCGTTCAAAATTACTTTTAACAATTATTTCCTACATCCGGTACCTTTAAACTCTAATGATAAACAATATGTTAGAGCTTACCACTCCTTTCCCTTTAATGGGAATAGAACCTCGTGGCTCTACGTTATAGCCGCCGATCTTGTCCAGCGCTTGTTTGCACGAAGGTGATATGTGTATTCGAAGAGGTTCGCCGTTCGACTCCATTCTGGAAGCCGTGTTCACCGTGTCACCGAAGAGACAATATCGCGGCATCGTCAACCCTACTACACCAGCGACTACTGCGCCTGTAAATGATTAAATATTACATCTTTTTTTATCATCAGAAACCATACAATGGTACAGATATCGATTACTGAAAAATCAGAAAAAATTCTTATATAGTGCATATTGCCTACCTGTGTGAATTCCTATCCGCAATTTAAGTATCTCGTTGGGCCGGTGCGATATCTTGTGGCTCTTGACGGCGTTCAAAAGCTCCAACGCCATAGATGCGATCTCTCCAACGTGTCTATCGTCATTCCTTATCGGCAGCCCAGACACCTGAAAGTGGAGGAAGAATGAATAAATACTGACATACAATAATAACCTAACGAAACCTAGTTGCATTTGGAGGCGCGGACGGGGGCGAATTTAACCCTACTCACCACCATATAGGCATCTCCGATGGTCTCCACTTTGTAGACATCGTATCCTCTGATGATCCTGTCGAATACCGTGTATAGGTCGTTGAGGAAATTGACGACCTGCAACGGCGTACTCTCGGCGGACATGGCCGTGAAACCAACAATGTCGCTGAAGTATATAGTGACTGCGTCGAACGATTCTGGCTCAACACCTTCGCCAGTTGTGAGACGACGCGCGACTGACCTACGACAAAATATATTGTACTTCTTGGGATTGCTATATATTTACAAACATTATAGAGATACCAGAATAAAAATATTTAATTTAAAAATTGCAGAAATAATATTTTAATAATAAAATCGATTTCCCATTAACACTACAATAATAAAGATATAACCAAATCAGTGCATAAATTTCTTACCGATCTGAGATACCAAACTTCAAAAAAATAGAACCAAATATAAAAACGTATTTTTTGATGTCGATCGCCTTTTGGAATATTTAATAGAAGAAATCTTAATATCAGAGATTAAAAAAGAAAGGCCGGTGTGTGTTATCGTTAAGTGAGATGAACATGCTAAAGAAAACGATCAATAGTAGCACTAAATCTGTCATAATAATTGTAACTAAATATCTGTTCATAAAACAACTTACCCACAATCCTCGTGGCGCTATTAAATCTATGGAAGAAAGCATGCGGTCAAACGTGTTGTGGTAAAGGTAGAGAAAACACCACCACCAAATGCTAGAAACCGTCACAGACCCAAAGCAAGCTACCTCTACAGTTAATAGAACTGATACCTCCTACAGCACAAAACAAACCATATTAACTACAATCACCAGTAGAGAGTTAATTACCTCAAGACATTTTCACGACAATAATGGATTCAACCCCCACATCTGCAAAAGAACACAAGTACAACAATGTGAATATGGCGTTTGACTTGCACGTAACGTAGCATGTTCCACTGCTTTACATCGAGTCCACCCATGCCATGGATCTAAGCACTCCACTCCTTAAGGGATCTTCGAGAACTACGCAATGCAATGCCGAAGATTGTATTAGTATTATTAAACATGTACAAGATAGACTATATACAACATAACGAGACTGCAATCTGCTGAACTGTCGGGTCTTAAGCCGCGCCCAATGGACCAAATGTAAATCAGTGGACGCGGTGTGGCCACAAATGCAATGCGGCTTGTTGTATTTGCGTCTTCCCATACTTATACTTCCATCTATTAAACCGTACGTACACGCTAATCGTACTCATTTCTAGCATCTAGCAAGAAATACTTTGTACAGTGAACATGCATTAGAAGCGCATGGGAAACGATTTTCAAGATCATGGTCAACTTTTGACTGTGGTTGTATAGGACATACGTTGGTTATTTCTTACACATACGGATAGATTTAAACTTGATGGTGGCTTTGAATTCAGCTCGATGACCGGAAGCCAAACTGTCTAACGAAGAGTGCACTTACATTCAAAGCAACAATGAAGTTTGTGTCTGAATGGAAAACAAGAGCAAAGCCAACTTGTTATGTGGTTAATAGACGGTCAGTTACACATAGTAGACAAACAAATGCACTTCTGTGCGTCTCGAGCCGTACTTAAACTCTATAGCAGTGAAATTCCTTTACAAGAGCAACTTACTTTGGTAGCATTCTGTGTAGTAAATCTTCCGTCTTCTGTTTCTCTTCTATCAGCAACCTCGTTCGCTCTGTCACCAATTCTTCTAAATTATTCGCGTACTTCTCCATCATGTCCATCATTTGGTCCATGATATTTCTCGACCTGGAGCGTGCCAAATTCATACATTGTTATGATGTATGAACTATTTAACTCTAAAAACTAATTATGCACAAAAATCACCGAATTCAATCATAACTCCTAGATTGTTTGTGTCTGGAAAAACCGGCATGGGGCTCTTGAATGAATATGACCACTTACTTGCCAGACTTGAGTTTCTTGAGTCTTGACCTTATGAGGGGGAAGTCTGGTCTTGATGTCGGCTCTTCAGCCCAGCAGTCCCGCATAGCGTACAGCACAAAATCTTCCACGTCCCCCTGAAGCGAGCGCCAATCAGGACGAAATGGCTCTGAGCCTTCTGAACTCTCCGGACCGCGTTTCACTCGCTCAACTATCTCTGTACGATACATAATTGTCACAGTGTTACTAATTAATGAATGATGATTTATGAAGATTACTATTACTGTTGTACTAATACTGTTATTCTTGACAAACGATAAGGAATCGCCGTTTATTAATCGTTTAATGTCCATAATACCGAGATTAGAGTTGATACAAAAGTATATATTAGTACAAATTAATGCTTATTTTGAATTTAACCTGAAATAAAACATGTAAACCCTTTCAAATATTCGAATCTATCTAAGTTTTAAAGTAAATATATTATGTATATAAACAGAGGGATGTTAGGACAACTTTAGCAAATGTCATCACAGTTAGAATATGGATTTAAAATTTTTAAGAGAATATAGGTATAGATAATAGACAATAAATTAGATATACAACGTGATCTCGATAACTCGAATGGGGAATGCTAAAAAATTCGAATCAATGAGTTTTCTAGTTAACAAGAATTTTGAGCATAATATTTTACTAACTACTACTTACGGAGTCTCGTTTTTCAAATTCGAGTTACAGAGAATAAATATTCTTATCACTGCCTCGTAGAGCAATATCATTTTGTTCGAGTTACAAAGTGTAATTAATTGTATACCCACAGCGTATTTAGAGGTTCAGCGGAACATTTCAAGGTTCGTGTTAATTACCTTTGGGTTCTAAAGAAGAAATGCCAAACGGCCCTCGGCGCGCAATAATCTCATACAAAATAATCCCGAATGCGTACACGTCCCCCTTCTGCGAGCCGCCCACGTTGCCGTTTGGGTAGTCTAATTGACGCAACAGTTCCGGCGACTTCCACAATAAACCTATTAAAAGAACGAGATAACAGTAAATATTTAACTCAATTCAAAAGCTTTTTTTTATGGAATGGGTGATACTTTTATTTAAATTTCCCCCGTTTATATATATTATAAACATAATATACCTCGGTAATATTGGTGTTCCCCAATGAAGTCGTTTTCAGCACTATTACGTAACTCATGGAGGCCAAAGTCAGTTACCTACACAAAAGTGAAAAAAGTTAGTATAAAAAGTAAATAATTGCAATCCATGGATCAAAATCTGAATAAATTCCTCATTTATTACACAACACACAATAATTAATATAATTTTCAGTAAGCTAATAGATATTTTGTGAACATTGCCTAAACGTTTCTATATATAATATGAATAAAAGATGACATACCTGCAGCATCCATCTTGAAGTAACAACACAATTCGACGATTTGAGATTTCCATGATACATCAATGGAGATGTATGAATAAAAATCATACCCTAAAAGACAGAAATTGAATTTTTTAAATACATAAGAAACTAATAACTTATTGGTTAATACAATACCACTTTAAAATACAAGGAAGCAGGCGAGATTGTGTTCAGACTAACCATTGATTACTCAAGCTATGAATCATATGTTGCTTATGAAATTGGAAACAAAGAATGCCAAAGTTACCTTAATGAGATCAGAGACCAGTGACGATATGAACATCTTATCTAGTTTTATATCCTCATTTTCTATTATGTCCTGAAATAAATTCAATTTATATAAAATGTTTACAGTGGCTTGTGAATTCCTTTAAAAGATCATTTTTTATAGTTTAGCGGACAGCGGCGCAGGTGGGTCTCCTATAAGGTAAGAGAACACCGCCGCCCATGGACAACCGAACCACAACCCGCGTATTGGCCGCGCAGCAGCATATTTATGGGCCTCTAATATCCTCAATTGAGGTATCTTAATTGAAATAAATAAAATATATTTTGTACTTTAGTAATTTTGTGTTGTCTACTATACAAGATGTGATACGCGGCAAATGTTTGCGTCATAAGTGACATAAATATATTTTCGTGTCAGTGAGATGCACAAAACGACATTTATAATTTTAAATGAATATAATAACTTACATATAAGCTGCCCTTAGCACAGTAATCTGTGAGCAGAAGAACGCGTAGTGGCTCGACGACGGCGCCTATAAATGAGTTTAAATTGTCGTGTCGCAAGTCCCGCAACAAACGCATCTCTTTCATCACCTCGCGGGATATGTCCTGGAGAAACAATGTAACTATTATACAGTGGAATCCCGACAACTCGAACCTCGTTTTTTATATAGTATAGCGGACATCGGAGTAGGTGGGTCTCCTATATATTAAGAAAACTCAGCCGCCATTGCACAACCGCGCCACTGTCCGCGTATTGGTTGTGTTGTCGGCGTTTTACGCCACTTAAGCCCCATTTTTAAGGGCCTCCGATATCCTCACTCACTCAGCGAAATTCAGTACAGGTATCGTTTCACATTGAGTATTCTGTGAGCCCTTGATATCATTTCGGACGAGCCAGCCCAATAAGGCGTTATATAATATATTCAGTGTATATATATATTCTTGAATATTTAAAAAAATAAAACTTTTTCATATGAAAAACTAAAAACGTTAAATCCGACATATTGTAAAAGGAAATACGTTGTTCTCTCGATAGAACAAAATACATTACCTACATTTTTAAACCTTTTTGATAGAAGTCTTTTTAAAACTTTAAACTCAACATAAATGTATAGTAAAATGTTTTATTTTACTGAAGTTATTAAAGACACCAAAACTATTATAATCATTGTAGATTTTATTTTTACAAATCTTACCCTTTTCTTTGAGAACTTCAGCTCTTTAATCCTAACAACATTCCCCTTGTACTGGGCCGTGGGCGTGAATATTTGCGTGCAACATTTACTTTCGCCGGATATACCACTTGCCAAGCTTAGCTGAAAGTTTAAAAAATTAGTTTTTACTACAATATTAATTATGTACTTTGATTATAGATGGATGACACATTGATATTGGTAATTTTTATGGTATAACGGACAACGGAGTAATTTGGTCTCCAATATGGTAAGAGAACACCGCCGCCCATGAACAACCGCCTCTGATATCCTCAGTCACTAAGCGAAACATAGTAGAAGTACCGTTTTAAGTACAAGTACCATTTCACGCTGGGTATTCATTCTGTGATCCTGTTTTAACACTTCGGACGAGGCCCAATTTGTGCGTCAGTGTGGCTCTACCACGGGATCACAGTAACTCTTGCTGAAGGCTACGTGCCTTCAGCTGACCTGATGATGACCTTCAGATGATGTTAGCTATGTACGAAGCCTGAATGGCCATATAATAGTGATGAATGGGATTTAAAAATTCATTAAATCAATTTTTTTTATATTTTCTCCAATTTAATAGCTTATTACAAACTTCTATTTTAATTTATATGTTAGTAGTTTGTGGCTAAAAAATTACATTATATGAACACTTAAGAACCCACCTTACTAGGCGACCAGATGAAGCCGCTACCTAAATACCCTCCGATTTCTTGCGGATCGATCTTCCACAAGAGCCCTTCGATCTCTTGCTCAATCTTCCACTTACGGTAAATACTAATTGTGACCACGAGCGTACAAAACAACGCTACAGCCAACGTCCCAGCAACGACTAGGGACGTAATTTGGGAATCGTCTTTCGGACACTTTTCATTCAGAAACCCACAAGACGGCTCATCTTCCGGCTTAACACTGTCCGGCCAGTCGATCGGAAATTTTGGATTCAACTTGTACTCCTGCCAACAATATGCAATTAAAAATGTATTTATTATAAATAAAATATTTTGTTGTACAAATGTCACAAAAAAGGAGAAACATCATGTATTTCATGTAGAATTAATTCACAAATTTTAATAGAGACGACGCTACTCACAGGAAACTCCCTGGAACATTGCTGGAAATGTCCCACCGGAATCATACTGTGCGTGCAATTAACCACATTTTCGCTCGCATTTATTGCTTTGAATGCCAACACTGAGAAGTTGCCCTCAGAGTCAGCTCGCTCGTCCAGACGTATCGACATTCCCGAAACACCTATAAGAAATTATTATATTTTTATACATACTCGTTTATTTATATTAGAAAAAGGATATATATCTATTTATCTATTGTATATACCTATTTTTAATTTTTTATATATCTTTTATATATATTATACTTATTATATTATTTTTACCTACATTATTGATATTATTCTACATATAAGCTAAAAGAATTTGTTATCTATTGATGTATGGTTACGTTATGTTTTGTCGTTAATATTATAATATATACTTATCCAATTTTTTTTAGAAACGGTAGCAAACGAGCAGGAGGCTCACCTAGGGTAAGGGGTCTTCCGCCTTCTTTTCTTGAAGGTCCCAAAGTCGTGTTGGTTTAAAATACTCCTGGCAGCTGATGCCACAGAGTGGTGGTGCGCGGCACAAAATGCCTTAAAAATGCTCAGTTATAGAACGAAAAACGTGAAATCAATCTAATTGAATTGTCTGAATTAGACAATATTAGCGTTCTAATAGTTCTGTTGAAAGTACTGTTCTCACATCGGTGAACTATACTTTTGTATCGCTTATGAAACAAACGAATGGAATAATCTACTCACTATCATATGGGGTAATATCAATCATCTTGGAGACGATCCGTGTCCCGTTAGTGGCGACGCTCATGAGCGTCTTGTGTGTAAGCGTTTCATTCTTTCTCACCGTTTCCTCTTGAATCAATCTATGCAATGCTGTTGCATATAGATAAACTGAGTCATACAGGTATGCGGCATATATGGATACATACTGAAAAATATTTTCAAAATATTAAACACTAGTTTGAACGCACTGTTTTACGTGTTAAAACAAACATACAAAGTAAGTAATTCGTTTAGAGGTAATGCGATACGCTTTTACAATAGGATCCCAGAAAACGTTTAAAATATTATTGTAAATATATTAAAAAAAACTGTTCAGGGACGTTTGTGTGATAAAGCATATAAGCATAGTGTTAATAGTTTTGTTAATGATGACACACCTTGGGAATAATGTGTTCATGCCAGGCATTCTCAGAGCTAATTCTTTTTTATATTTTAAATATCTCACGGAAAAAAATCACACTCTCTAACTTAATTTCGCCGGTTCTACTCAGTGGGTTTTTGTATTTAAGTTGAATAAAAATATTTCATTTCATTTCATAGAATGTTTTAAATAATAGTTGTTAGTTATATACAGTATAATTATCACTTTCAACCAACTTATACCGAGTTTAAAATGAATAATGACGTTGCGCAACACGTTTGGAAGCAGCGAGCACAGTCGAGCAGACATTTCTGAACTCGTTTTACGTATAATTTTTTTACGTAAATATAGCATCAAGATGAATTCAGCCTTTACCTTCATGAATTTGTTCTCGAAAACCGCTGGCAGCGGAAACTGGAAGGGTGGCTTTGAGTTGTACACTTGTACTTTACTCGTGAAGTTCTCATAGCTGCGCTCCGGCTCAGAAGAGACTACAACGAGTAGCGACTGAGCCCTTTTTCTGAATTCTGGGGTATTCTGGCAATATGACTCCGGCCCATGGTCGTATGCCTCTGAAATAAGTAACTACGTATTAGCCTGGACCAGGGAGTTCCAAACGATTTAGTATTATGTCACGGCGCTACAGACTACTACTACTACACTATACATTCGAAATAATAGGTACTTACAATAATATTAATTAATTTATTCAGAAGCAAAAATTCAAGCATCTACAATTTGAAATTTAGTTCGCAGCGACGCGCTTGATGCTAGTTAGGTATGAATAGTTACCTTATATAAGGCGGGGCAATTTTACAAATTTTACCGAAATACCGAATATTTGTTCACAAAATGGCTTTGTTCTATCATCATAGAATATAGCCACGGCAAACTTCTTCACTTTCTATGGCGCACCAGGACTCCGTGGCGTACAATATGGCAACCCTGGCCTAGACGCATCTAGGAATTTCGATCTTGTAGATCCATTGTTAAAAATTTAACTGTAATGCTAAGTTATCAAACCGTTTTAGATTCTCTCGCATGTGATAAGAATTACTTCAAAGAATAGTGTCGCTAATTTGAATTCCAATTAGCTAATGACACCATAATTCTGTTATCAGACAGATTTGCTAAACATCTTTATTACATGACGATGACTTACTCATTAAGTATTTTAGAGAATCTTTTGCTGTATATGTCATCATATCCACAAATATAACCATATATTCTCCTTTGACGAATAATTGCAATGACTCCATGGCCGTCATCATGTCATTCAAACCACCCGGCGACCCGAGAAACACGTATACTGGAAATAATAGTCACTTTTTTATTTTGCATTTAAAGACACTGAAAAATATAATTTAGCTTTTACCATTAATGAACCTATTATGAGAACCTATTACAAGATACAATGGTACCTAATAGTATAGAAAAAGATACAAACAAATTTAATAAGGAAAGAAATAAAAGGTTGTTCCTTGGTAATATATAAATATATCAATACGACTTGGAGACCTTCAAAAAACGGCGTATATATTTCTTATAGTCCGATAACGCCGGGTGCGGATGCGGGTGCAGATCTGCGAGGTCTAGGGCTACCTATCCATGAATAGAATACCTATCCACTACGAAAATAAGTTCTATATAAACTACAAAGAATTAAACTCTGGACAAACCATATTGCAAAGGTCGGGCGTGTTAAGCTGTACTAAATATGATATATTTGTTTAGACACTCTAAATGGCAACGAGCCTCATAGCCTTTTAAGAGCCTCGTAGCTTAATGGTTTTATAAGTGTACTATAAAGCTAGATGTATGGGGTTCGAATCCGCGTCCAGACAATTATAAGTTATAACTAATTCTGTCTCTGGAAGGGTTTAACAGTGGCCGGGCGAGTGTCTTAACACCGACGCACCCGTGGGAGAGCCATGCTGACGCACTAATTGGGCCGGCTTGTCCGAAGTGATACTACGGGCTCATAGAATACTCAGCGTGAAACGGTACTTGTACTGTGTTTCGCAGAGTGAGTGAGGATATCGGAGGCCCTTATAAATCTAGCTTAAGCGGGGCAAAATGCCGGCAAAACAACCAATGTGCGGACTGTGGCGCGGTTGTTCGTGGGCGGCGGTTTTCTCTTACCATATAGGAGAGACATCTGCTAAGTTCTACGCTATAGAATTTAAAAAAAACAGCACTATTTTATTATGATAAACTCAACATGACAATAACTGAATTTCAAAGAGATTATATTTTACTTACTTCTTGTTCTATTCTTTGTTTCCTGTATAAACTGATACCAGAAGCCTGGAGCACAGCAGCTCATCTTTTCTTCACAGCATTTAAAGCCGTCGATGACAGGCCTTTGATGATTGACGGTCATATTATTCTTCTTTGCGTGATTTTCCAACGTCAACGCAACATTCACCCAAGACTCTTCGTATAAAATGGAAAACTTGTTCCATCTATAGTATCGCAGTAGGGATATTACAGATTTTGTTGCCTGTAGAGTTTTACAGAATCATAAAGTCTTTCATAATGAAACTATTTATCAGTTATATAAATCGATACGTGAGCTGCATGCAAAGGAAGAAATTAAATACAGCTTTTCACATTGCTGTCATATACATACCTGTGCATCTGGAGGCTCCAATCTCGCGAAATTTGGCAATTTAGATGTTAGATAGTCGGAACATTTCTAAAAAAATTAAGACTCTTAACAAAATATGTAATAGTACAAGTAAA
>DWCF01002031.1:0-26251 GCA_018230265.1 Delias oraia | reverse complement strand
ATCATCAGCCTATTCAAGTCCACTGCTGGACATAGGCCTCCCCCAAAGACGCCCACCCGCTGCGATCTTGAGCGATCGAAGAAACATACAATTTTCTTATATTATGTATCTGTATGTTCTTATATTATGGTATAGTAGTCTGCGGTGAAATTAGATTGTAAAAATTGTGATTTGAGGAAGATGTGGCAATTGGAAACATTAAATGTCGTTTCTTTTATTGTAGAGAAACTCAGTTGTGTTTTAGTTACGGTTGTTCCAAATCACTAATTGTATCACTGATTGTAATTGTATGCAATATTCATTCTTTAAAATTTCTTAAAGACAGTTTTTGGATAAATATATAAATAAATTTATGAAATTCTCTTTACATTGTTAATTAAAGAATAAATTATTAATCATTTTTGGTAAACCTAGCAAACATTATTTATTATTTGTAGGTCCAATAAGAGATCCTAAGACACTTTAAAACGTTCAAAATTCAATGTTCTAATTGTAGGTATTGTAATTACTATAAGTTACTTGATTTCAGTAAATATTAAACCTAATGTTAATTTATAATTCTCCATTTTTTCAAATTGTAAGTTACTTCAATCGTAATTGTTGAGCAGAGGAAAATGGACATGAACGCTCTTGTGTTATTAAAACAGGTGACCTAGAAGTTGGAAAATTAATTTTCTCTTTTTAGCTTCGTACTCTAAGAGCCTTCTACTTTGCTTAAAGTGAATCCAACTTTAGTGGAGAATTAACTACAGAACATCGACCTAGAAGATAGGTCATGAGTGTCTGTTCATTAAGCCAAAGGCTACGTACAGTATTTACGTATTCACTTGAGATTCTCAACCATGCGATGGTAACTTTGTTTCACATGCCACAGTTCTGTTAAGCCAATTGTGGCAGTCTTCATTTAATTTCCTACTACTACCCCAATTCCTACATTAGAATGTTTAAAAACTAAAATAACACACATATCTCATTAAGCAGATCCAATAAGAGATCCTAAAATACTGTAAAACATTCAAAATCCCGTGGTGTAATTTTAGGTAGCACGTATCGTACAATAGTGATACAACGGGCTCACAGAAAAACGGTACTTCTATTGCTTTGATGAGAGATGGAAGATTTTGGAGGCTCTTAAAAATGCCACTTAAGTGGAATAAAAATCCGGCAAAACAAACAATGCGCGGACTGTAGCGGGGTTGTCCATGGGCGTGAGCCAACACAACCATGTCCGTTGTCCGCTATACCATAAAAAATAGAAATTATGAGTTTTATCAATATTATTAATATAAGTTACCCAATTTCAGTAAAATATTAAATTCATCATCATCATCATTTCAGCTGTAAGACGTCCACTGCTGGACATAGTCCTCACCCTTGGACTTCCATGAATGCCTGACGGAGGCGACCTGCATCCAGCGTTTTCCGGCGACCTTTATAAGGTCGTCTGTCCACGTTGTGGGTGGACGTCCCTCAAATTATATTATTTATACAATATTAAATTAATTCCTCCTAAATAACGCTATAACGTAAAGATATCCATATAACGTCGGAAAATTACTTTTTATCCTAACACCACGAAGACAAATAATAAACAACTGTCGAATAATATAACGACGCTCTCAACGACCCTTGTTACATCTTTTTCCCGATTGAACACAAATCGATCATGATTCCATTAACCCAAAGACAATGTAAATCACAGTACAATATGGCTATAAAGATAACAAGGGCGGTGAAAGGTGGGCCGCATTAATCTTCGCCTGTTCCACCGTTTGTTCTGACAGCGTTCATTAAGGCACAAAAGCGGAGTCTATCCGTGCTATGGTTTAACAAATTGGTGAACGTCTACATTTGGATAATGTGTAGAAACTTCTGGACCGGCTAGTTTGAGAACTATCAATACTAACATTCCTTTGTTACAATAAATATATTATAAGTAGGCATGGAAATAAGTATTGTATCGTTCTACAACAGCGTTTTTAATGCATTTTAGAATCAGCTGCCTGCAGACGTATTTACACACCAATACGGATTGGAGACCTTTAAAAAAGCATACCTATCCGTGAAAGCCGGCAATTTAGCAAGGTCTGGGATTGTCCATGGGCGGAAGACTACTTACTTATCCTCGGTCATTCTCGTGCTCGTTTGCCCCCTAATTTTCATAAAAAAATGGAAAAAATATAATATTATTTTATCCTGTATATATCGATATAAATATATAAACATAATTTTTCTATATCTTTTTAATATCTTTATTCAAATATTTTTCGTGGTAAAAAGTTGTCAAACAAATAATTTCCAAGTGATTGTTGACATCAGTCATTGTTATAAAAAAAAACATTGTTCTTAAAACATTTATTTGGAATGATCTGTTTACATTAGTTATAAAAGTATATTCTTGTTTTTTTCCAGCTCCATTAATTTTATAACCTGAAACATAATATTCATTAATAATTGTATACAATATTAACACATTAAAAATGTTATTTTAATTTAAATAAATTGTTAAAAATTATAGAAAATTCAAACTTACTTAAATAAATCAACATGCATTATGCTATTGTAAATTACAATGTCATGCAATATTATGCAAGGTCATGCAATATCATGTAAGATCATGCATTTTCATGCAAGTTTATGCTACATAGATGTGGCTAAGAATTAAATGTGTGCATAAATATATTATTGCAAGGATAAAAGTTTTTAAATCACCAAAGATGGTTTTTAAACAAAAATTTTCAAAAATTCCTGCTTTACGCCAAAGTTACTTCCGATAGTATATTGTGACTTCTATTTTAATGAAATATACCGGTTTTTTAAATAATATTTGTGTGCTCCGTTTTTTATACACCAACAGAAAAAAAACTAAAATATTTTTTTTTAGGTATTATATTAAATAATTTAAACTATAACATTGCTGGAATTGAAGGTTGATAGTGGATTTTTATAAAAAGATATAGCCATAATATGTATAGCTATAATCCTTTTTTGTATTGCAAGTTCTTTAAGGTTACTAAAACTATTAAATGTTGATTGAAGAGTACGATAAAATATCTGTCTAGATGCGATAGCTTTTAAGTGTAACACTTTCCTGGATATGTTTACAAAATAACTTAAGTCATTTTACTTTAAGCTGAAACCTTTTTTTTTATTTTTGTATCGCATTAACGAATAAACTCAAAAAATATAAGACCCATTTTAAATTATTTTAAAAATTAACGAGACTGCCAATAAAGATATTGGATTTTATATTTCTAAACTACCGTACCTGGAAGCATCTAGAAGAATTAACGAAACAGTAATACTGTAGGTAATTAGCATTCAAGCAAGGGCTCTATAAATTACATGTCTTAAAAAATAGCTACGGAAAGTATTACGGAAGTATGAATAGAATTTGATACAAATTGTAATTAAATTAATACCTAAGCGTAACGAATTCCGCTAAAAATAACAGTATCTTCTGTTTTCAAATAAAATACAAAGGGATGGTCAGCGTAAAAACTGATTCTTGGAGTAATCACCAACGAGAGGTATTGAACATTGAATTCTGTAATAATGTAAATTAATTCAATGAAATCATGAAGTGATCAAATTGTATTCTACAAAGATCTGGGATACAAGGATGTTACTCAAAGTTAGCGCATTGCTCTTAAAAGAAAATGTTCAGCATGAAAATTCATCTGCCGTATAAAAATAAGTAGTTTTTTATATTGCAAAAGCACGAGAGTTTTAAATTATACCAATTTTACATTTTTTGTACTTTGATGTACAAATAGAATTGGTTAGGTGATTAATTAAAAAGTGCACTATGAATTTTCAATACATTGTTACAAGAGCGTTAAAATACCTAAGGATAGTAAATGCCGTTGAAGATAATAATATTTTCTTCACACAAGAAAAATAAGAATGGATGATCAGCATAAAATTCTCGTCGAGGGACACCACCAAGTATGCGATCGCCTGTAAATTCTATTAAACAAATATTAAATTACACAAAGGTATAGATTTCCTAAGAGATACTTTCTAATGCACTAACACCCATGGGAGAGCCATGCTGAAGCATATGCTGATGCACTTATTGAAACGGCTTCTCCAGAGTGATACCAGGGGGTAACGGGATACTCAGCGTGAAACAGTACTTGTACTGTGTTTCTGTGAGTGAGGATTTTAGCGTCCCTTGAAATTATTCCGTTAAAGCGGGGTAAATGGCCGACAACGCAATCAAATCGTGAATTGTTGATTGTCCGTGGGCGGCGCTATCTCTAACTATACAAGACAATGTGCTCCGTTGTTCGTGATATAATAAAATAATAAAGATTATGTTTTTCAGATTTTAATTCTTACTCTTTAATTTCTTATTCGAATTTAAGAGAAGTTAAATACGGTCTGACAATTACAGTCTCCATAAATATGCTATGGTGAATTTTTCATACATTATTAAATATATTTTGTTAGTTTACATGTACTAAGCTGTAAATTTTGACCCATAAACACTAATTAATACATAAAACTTTTAAAAAAGAGTAAATATAATAATATCCCACTTTATGTGTTATAAAAAAAATTACCTAAGTGGAATATATTCCGTTAAAAATAAAAATCTCTCGGAATTTTAAATAAAACGCGAAGGAATGTTGAGCGAGAAACTGTATCCTAGGTACAATCTCTATACGATTAATGGAAAATTCTGAAAAAAAAGTCAGTTAGATAAAAGAAAAAATAATTTCTCCATAAAAAATTTAAAATTTTACCATATATTTTGGAACGTTATTAATATAAATTATATAAATATTACATAAATAATAAAAAAAATTGTTTATGTTGTTACGTTATATACATTGTGGAATTTTGTAATGCCAGCTGAAGGTAAGTAGTATTGATACTATAGATAGACAATTTTACAAAATGAAAATATTCCTTTTAAATTTGAAAAGAAAGAAAATTTCATTCAAAGATTTTTAATAGTTCATTTTCCGCACTTCTTAATCAAACTTAAATATTTCTATCTATAGTGTTAAAAGTACTTCCCTGTCAGGTGGTATTACAATATTTTACTCTATACAAAAACACAAATATACATAATATTACGTATAAAATAAGATTAATAAAGTGCCTTAAAAGTAAAGGCTTCTCCTGTTTTCAAATAACATTGATTATTAGAGAAATCATCGAGGAGAGTTGTTTAGGGCTTTTATGGAAAAGCATAAATATTATATAAGAAATAGTGACCACGAAATGTTACTTCTGACAGTTTTTATTAGTGACTACTTTGTTTTCTTTTTGAAATTTATAATAAAAAATATTTATTTTATAAACTTTTTGGTTTTATAAATTGGATGACAACAAAAACTACTATAAATGCGCTATTCGTCTTAACAGTAATTGAACAACGAATTCATTCAATGAAATCGTTAATATAATAAAATTGTATTCTGCAAAGATCAGTATACAAGGAAATTACTCAAACCTAGCAAGTTGGTCTTAAAAGCAATTGTTCAGTAAGAAATTCATCTGCCGTATTAAGAACAGCAGTGCATTGTTTACTGCAAAAACACGAAACTTGTAAGTTGTACTCATTTTACACCAAACAATTTAAGTAATTAATTTTCATTCGAATGAATTATGTCCTTGGCATAGAGCAATTAGTTGGAATTGGAGAGGTGAGTATCTAAAAAAGTGCACCATGAGTTTTCAACCCATTGTTACATGTGTAAAATACCTAAAGATTGTAAACGCCACTGAAGATTATGATCTTTTTTTCAAACAAGAAAAATAAGAACGGATGGTCGGCATAATATTCCCGCCAAGGAACACCACCAACTATGAGGGGAACTGAAAATACTATAAAAACCTTAAATTAAATAGTTCATCTAAAGGGTACTTATATCGTCTGAATATTTAACGTATTTAACATTTGATAGTTGAAATCATATTTTAGGTGCAACAAATTACCCACGGGTAAATCTAATTTGAAATGATTTGACGGGTTTGAAGTGAATTAATGTTAAAGTTTGTAAATATTCTACATTATAAAATGTGAATAATTCAGTAAGTTTTGATAAAACAGATCTCACATACAAGACATCATTTCTCTATTCATTTAAAGGTAAAATTAAAAACTTAAAAAATATTACTACTCTACTATAAAAAGTTATTAACTAAATGTTAATATTTTCATTGTGTCATATAAAAACACACATATACATCTCAAGAAGTATTTGGCACTTTTTGTTAAGAATAGATGAAATACTTTTAAATCTCGTTGCAAAATCGTGACAAATCATTTGAAATTTATAAGCAGTCGCGTCAAAATTTTGCTACATATGCATGCAACATTTAGCAAGTACAATGATTAAAGAGAACAAATGGCCATGGTAATAGCTAAAATGTATTTTTCCATAAATAACGATTAATCCAGTGATTTTGACAAAACTGTTGAGTCAAGCATAGTGTATTCCTTCTGTCAAGCATTACGAAACGATTTTTAATTACAAATAAATATAAAAGTTAACACGTTTGTATTTGCAAGCGAGTATTTTATCTCAGTACCTAAGCGGAGTATAGTCCGTTGAAAATGGTAGTCACTCCCGATTTTAAGTAAAAGGTGAAAGAATGATCAGCGTAAAATTTCTTTGGAGGATTACGAAAATGCAATTTTGATCGGCGACTTACGACGAATTCTGTAATATTAAAGAAATTTTAAATAATCAACATAATACCCGATAATGGAGGGAAATTATTTTTTAAAAATTGTGAATTTTTATTTTGTTGTAAATATTATACATGCATACATATATGATATAAAATAGTTACAAAAACAATGTACATTTAAAATAATGAGTCACAACTGATTCATTCCATAACTTTTCGCGTATTACATAATCTTGCGTATATTCCACTCAAATAACTACCTAAGCGTACAACACTCCGTTAAAAAGAGAGATGTCTGCTACTTTTATAAAGTAAATAAAAGGACGATCAGCATCAAACTTCTTCGGTTGTAAGGGTATCTTCGCTGACAGAAATGCAATACCGAATTCTGTAATATTAAAAATACATTGACTACAAGACAAGAAGCGATAGATGTCATGTAAAAAATATTAGGTTAAAAGTTGCAGATTTGTAACTTAAATTAAAGGTTCTTGATGTATCTATAAGGATTTGCAAGCGATACTTATTAAATATTAAGCTTACATGGAATCTACTTATAATATATAAAAGCCAAGTGAGAGTTATACAATATACCCGATCCTCGATAAGTCTGTTTAAATTACCTATAGCTTAAGTGAAGTAAACTCCGCTAAAAATACTGGTTCCTTCAAATTTTAATACAAATATAAAGGGATGATTAACTAAGAATTCCTTGCGTGGTCCTTCAAAGGCCGAGAATAAAACTAGGCTGAAATCTGGAATTCCAAACACAAAATCATTTTTCAATTTTACTTTTAATTTGTATCTGCGTGAATTTAATTGCAAAAATTAAATTTAAGTATAATATTAAATATAGAAATTATGTCGCCTTAATTTGAAAGAAGATTAAAAATGTTAGTTGTTTTCCTTAAAATTAAATTGCAAAGATACTCTTATACTAGTTTAAAACAGTTTATGAATGTTTATATCTACATATGACAATGTTATTGTACTAATTTCCATACTCCAGTTTGAATCGAGAACTTTTGACTTCAAAAAATCAATAATATTTAATATCTATGTATTATGAAAATTTTTAAGTTATAAACTTGTTAAATGTATTTTTTTTAGGTTTTTGTTAAGTTACTTGAAACTTGAACATGCATCGTATAATATGCCCAATATTTAAATCAAATCTGTTTTATAGAGAGATAAATAGTAAAAATCAAACATATGATTACATGCTTGTTTGGATAAACCGAAAAATTGTTATTGATTTAACATCAAACGAAAAAAAATCATACAAAATTTCAGATTGAACGGCAGGCAAGACAAAGAAATAAGAAGTACCTATGCAAAGAAGCCACCGCTAAACAAAGTGTTATGATTAACTCTTAAGAAGAATAAGAACGGTGTGTTGGCGTAAAATAGAGGCGTCAATGTAAAAGCCATTGGCTCGATCTCAGAGTCTGTAATAAAAAACATTAAGCAGTTACTCTCGCATGTTTTTCACTATTTTTATACAAAATACACATACTGATACTCGTATAGTGTCAAATATTTTTCAATAAAGTCTTTTAAACAATTACAAAATACGAAGTCTCTCTTAGTTTATATTTCATTTCTCTAAGTTTGTTTTATTCGTTTTTTTTATATTTTTCAAATTTTACTTCTCTGAAGTTTTTAAATTAATGCTATAGAAATGTTGTTAAATATAAATCAGCGTAACACATGTTTATGATGGCCAAATCTAAATATAATAAACAATAATATTAATTCGATAAATTATTGGATTTGCAAAGATAAATATTTATTTAGGAATAATATTCACACACCACGACTAATCCTTTTGAGAAAGCCAAGCTAGACAGAAAAGAACCCAGTCAAATTTATAAGAAGAATAAAAATCAGCAATGCTTCAGCGTTAAGTCTATTCCAAAATGTTTAAATAAAATATACTCAGTGTACATACCTTAAAATTTTGACTAATTAATTAAAATAAAAAATTTAAGATGTATTTAAGTAATTAAATATTATTTATTAAAAAATATATTAAGATCGATTAAATATGATTAAATCTGAGGATTTCAAGAAAAATTTGTATTAATTGTAAAACATGAAGTCAGAAAAATATATAACAGTTTCTTTAACATATATTTCGGGCACTTATTAATATAATACATAAGTTGTGTATAGTATATTTTATAAAGATTTAATCAACTTTGATTCCGCTGAATAAGGGTATTGAATTTGCTCTAATTTCAAAATAAAATGGCTTGTCAGCAAAGAAAGTTTTCGGTTCTGGAGCATCGAGAATAAGACTTGTAGCAACTATTTTAAACACTGCAAAAACAAATTAAAATTACTAAGAAATTGAGATTTATTTGAATCTATAATATAATTGAGGTCTTATTTTTCAAAAGTTTTTTTTAATATCAAATAACATTTTTACAACAAATTATTCAAATTTGACACCACTAAATATAGGAATTGAATTGGCCCTTATTTCAAAATAAAATGGTCTGTCGGCGTCGAAAATTTTTTCATTAAAATTATAACTGGCTGCGACTGCAATAAAAGCTGAAACACAAATTGAAATGTCTAAGAAGCTAAATTTAGTACACCAATAGATTCCAAACATAGGAAAATGTACATATAGAATCCAAATATTATATCGTCGAAAGTTTTAAGAACAAAACAAACAAAATTTTAATATTTAATTCGTGAAAATCCAAGTAGAAATTTAATTTTTTACCCTAAAGATATGATAAACCACCGTTACTAAAAATAAGGAACCATTATGTGAAAGAAATATTGGGAAAAGCACTTTTATAGCGAGACTATTACATACGGGTTGATATATATTAGAAATTAAGTCGATTTGATTTTAAGAAAATTGTTATTTGTATTGTTCTAGGTAATATTTAAAATTAATTCAACAATAGTGTATCTGAATGAATGATCTATAAACGAATGATTTTTTATAAATAAATTTAATTATTAATGTATATTATTTTTAAAAAATTGGGGAAAAAATTCTCTGCGATATTCTTTCTAAAATAAATCACCATATTTTAAATTTTAAAAATTTCAGTTTAATTTTGTTGTGCTAATTAATGATTAGCTTCATAAACTATAAGAATACTGACAAAGTTAGTTACTAACACAAAACCCAAAAACGTTATTAATAAAAGTCGAGACAGTCAAGCGAAGTAGAAAAATAATGTACCTAAGAAAAGAAGACTCCATTGAACAATGTGTTACTTTGAACTCTTAAGTAAAATAAGAACGGTGAGTTAGCAAAAAATCTAGGTTTAGGTATATAAGCCGTTAGGGCAACTCCAAACGCTGAAATGAAAAATAAATATTTGAAAGTCACGTAGGTACTGCGTACCTTTACGGCTTTCATTTGACAAATTAAAAAAGTGTTTTGACTATTATTATTTTTTTTATTGCAAAATTTGTAAATATTTATTCAATTATAACGCCGGTGAATAAGGGAATGGAATCGGTTCGGATCTCGAAATAAAATGGTCTGTCAGTGAAGAAAACTTTTGGGCGCAGTGGAATGTAATTAAAACTGGTAAGAGCTGGCAAAATTACTGAAAAAAAGAATAGCATAACTAATATTAAATAAATAAAATATAGTGGATGTTACAGAAGTTTTTTATATACTAAGCTTACCGTACCGTTCCAATACAAAAACAAGTAGATATTCTTAAATTTGTGTATTTTCTACTCTAGAGTGATTTTAATAAGTTTTAGCTCGTGGATTTATTCTATAATTAAAATTAAGGACGTTGATTACTTCAACGAAAGCATTAGATATATTCAAATATATTATACTTATACAAAATAATACAATGTATGAAATATATAGTGAATATAAATACATATTGTCATAAAAATAGGATCAGCATGTAATACTTTATTTAAATACATAATAATAGAGTCATAATTTTAAGTTCAATAAGTCTCTCCTTAAGTAATTTCTCGTCTATTATAAGGTGATAGTATTTAGAGTTTTTGGGCTAAAATTATTTAAATTTTTATAAAATTAAAAATTAATCTTTAAATTTATTACTTTACTGCTCATTTAATATATTTAATTTATAATTAATAAGTGGGTCTATTTATAACGTCGTTATATAAACTATAATTAACAAAAAATTATTAATACAAAAATTTACTTTAAAAATATTTTTTAATGCGGACTTATTTTAGTACAGAATTTTTGATAAATTTACATTATAATCTATATTAAAGGCGAAATAGGAACAAATTACATATAATATTGGTAAGTAGTCTTGTTTATTAAGATTGTTTAAAACTTCACACCATTAAATAAAGTAAGAGAATTGATTTTGATTGCAAAATAAAACGGTCTGTTCGCTTGGAATGCCTTTGTCGTTGAATTTAAAGTGGCGGTTAAATTAATAACCATTTCTGAAATAAAATATTTTTAAATATAAATTAAATAAAATATTAAATATTTATAAAAAATCTAGTCTAAAAAAACTCGTAGCTGGACGGTCCTGATAGATAGTTTGACATTTCAGCACATGCTGACGTACTTATTTAGTTCGTCTGATGTGAAGCCATGGACTACGGAATACCAGCGTCAAATATAGTACTTCTACTACTTATAGGCGGCGATGATCTGTTCTCATCAAAGTTACCTGATACGTGGTCCAATAAAGATATTAAAAAATCATTAAGGCCAGTATCAAAAACTTAACGGTTGTTAAGCATTGCCATTTACATATACCACTACGTTATGAAATCGTATGTTTTAATAAAAGTTTTGATATCAATCCAACGCGATACTGATATATAAATTAATGGCAATTTAAAAACGGACCTAAATATAATGGATGTCACAAAATTAAATTCCCTGTCTACCCACATTTATTATAAGTTTTTCAAATAAAAATATTTGTTAGTTATGAATGCTACCATAGTGGTCAAAAAATACCGAAACATTATTTATTAAATCACCGAGTTTATTAAATCATTTTAATACCGGATTAGTAATTGTATTTATAGTTTCAGACCAAAAAAAAAACAAAACACAAATGATAATGGATTTTTTTAGTTACAAATAACAAAAACGCAGTAAAAGATTTATATAATTAGAAAAATGTTATTCCAATGAAATTTTATAGATTTTTTTATTGAGAGACTTATCAAAACTCAAGAGCAAAGTGGTGGTAACAAAATGTTTTAGTTAAATAAAATAGATAATTTAAACCCTGATTAGTATATTTATGGCTATTATTATTAATGAAATGTTATATATGAAAAGATAACTTTTTGAGGTCAAAGTAATAAAACTTAAGAAGTATATTTTATTAATAAGTAAGAAAAATGTGGAAATTGACATTGTCGACTAAGTAATTATGTAAAAGAAAAACGTTTTCAAGTTACATAGAGGGAGAATCGACAAAACTAAAGAATATATTATTTGAACAAATATATAATTTCTCTATTTACAAGTGAGTTTTTTTTATGTCTGGAGTAAAACTATTTATTTAAGTTACGTATTTATTTAAAATAATATTATATCTCTATTTACTATGCAAAAACTGATTTATTTTGTCGATTCTTATACAATAAAATTTAATGCTTTAGAAACAAAATTTTGTTCGCTTTCTAATATTATCTTTATCTCGTAATTACTTAGTTTTAACGCCACTAAATAAGACTACTTCGTTAAGTCTTATTTCAAAGTAAAATGGTTTATCGGCAATGAATGTTTTCGCGTCCAGACTTAAGATCTCAGCTTCAATGGAGACTATGAAAGCTGAAAGAAAACCTTACCTTAATTTCACCAAGTTGATACATACAACCTTACTAATTAAAATAAGTTTTAATACGAATGAATAATACACTTTTAATAGTGTACGTAAGCAGAATAATGAGAACATTTAAGACCAAAAACTGTTAAATCACTTACCTTGTAAAAGTTTAAAAATATTATTAGATTAATATAGATAACATTCAAAAGATATGAAAAATGATTTAATGCTAAACTATACAAGTATAACAGAAATGGATTAGTGAGTTATTCTTTACAATTGTATAATATTTTATTTTTATGTTGTTGAAGTTGTTATTTAGTAACATCCGCTATATTCATTTAAATATACAATAAAATCTTATCCATATCTTACCAAGATTGCAATAGGTAACTTTTAAATCTTCTAAAAGTAATTTAAGAGTGCAGTAATTAATTTTTAATCCTGTATTACTTTTAGAATAAATAATCTTGTTGAATTAACAAATTGTTATTGCATTTAAATATGGCAACTTATGGTATGTGGTTTTAAATATAAACCCCGAGGGCGGTATTTGGCAAAATTCCAACTTGAATCTTTTAGTCTTGTAATTAATATTTATTCAGCATGAAAAAACAAAAGTACCGAATACTAGCCAAATTTACATTATAAAGTTTTCCTATTAATTTTAATTGAGCTGAAATTATATTTAAATGTGATGAAAACTTATATTTCGTCGGTTCTGCGGTACAAGAGGCTTTACAATGAAAACTGTTCACAAAGGTGTCCATGGGCGAATGACCATTTTTATAAAAATATTAAATAAAAAAGAATGACTCATTTCTTTATCTATTTCAATAAATTTATTTCAATATCTTTTGCTTTTCATATAATTTACTTTAACAGCCAGCAGACTTTTCTTCCACGTCTATTTTTAAGGCATGTTTTTGCTAAACAGGTGGCCAACCATTTTGTGTTGATGATTTTAATCTATCCACTATCCATAATCTAACATTAACTCATAAAATTTGCACATAGTGAGAAAGTTCTAATAAAGTCTACTTTTGATATTATTTCAAAGAATTTGCATATTATCTATGTAATATTCTCTAAGTAGTATATTATATAAGTAAGTTTATTATTTATTTGTTTAAAAATGTAAGTGGGCTTACCGTTAGCTGCGGCAGCTTCAGCTCCTTCTTCGTTGACTTCGATAAATGCTTTTTGTATGGCCTCGCTGACGTAAAGATCTTCGTCAGTTTTTAGTAGGTTATTTAAACGAGCTTGACCTTGAGTGAACAGCCTTTTCACGTCCATCTGAAAACAAATAAGTCTATGTTTGAGTGAGTTTTTTAATACCGGAATCAGATAGCAGGTAAGATGAGTTCCCTATATGGTAAGAGAACAGTGTCGTCCATGGACAACCGCACTACAGTCCACGCTTTGGATGTTTTGCTCGATTTTTACGCCGGTATTTTTATGGGCCTCACTTACTCTTTGAAACACAGTAGAAGTACTGTTTCAAGTACACGTACCATTTCAGGCTGAGCATTCTGTGAGCCCGTGGTATCACTTCCGACGAGTCGGCTCCTGGTTTTCCCACTGGTAAAAAGGGTTTCGTCGCTTACTTACTTTGGACAAAACGTCTTGAAGGTCAGTGGTAGTCTCGATCTTGAACTTTGGTAATGAGACCTCGACTTCAGTTTCGTACATCTTTGATATGGCCTTGTCGAGAGCAGTCGGGTCTTTCAATTTCTCCTCTAACTGGGTGATGCCATCGATTTCATTGGGCAGTACAACGATCAATGATGCCTCATCTCCTTCGTAGAACATTTGCAGAATCTGTAAAAATATGTGGCTATTTACATAAAGATTCGTACGTTAATTTGCCTTAATGGATATAAGTAACATAAAACCATTGTTATAAACACTGGCAGGTATATAAAACTACTCTTTCGTTCCTTTCTTTATTTTTAATATAATTTCACATATATTCACTGTTTTAATACAGACAGTAAATAAATTATTAAAATTTGGTAGAAACAGCATAAAATTGTCAAATGCAATATAGCAAATTTAAATTATATTAAATAATGCGAAATATAATTTATAAAATAATTAAAATTGAACTTATTCTATTAGGTGTCACATACTAATTGTTGTAATGAAGAAACCATGCATTTATGATATATGGAGCAAGAAAGAACTTAATCTATATTTTTATAGATAGGGACAAAGCAATTGGGACTCCACTATGGTAAGAGATTACCGCCACCAATGGGCAAATGCGTCACAACCCTTTCGGTTGTATTGCCGGCCTTTTACCACGCTCGCTCTTCAAATAAACTCATATTCTCAATTAAACTCAGTACCAACACAGTTTCATGCTGGTATTGTCTTAGCCTGTGGAATACCGGCCTGGGTATATAACACCTGCCGGTCCTATTAGGACATCAGCACATGCCCCACTTAAAACATTCAGCCAGCCAGTTTCAAGCCCTTTCAAAGACCAAATAAATTATCCCTTTTTGTTCAGACACGGTGCGATATATTATATTTTATATAATATTTATTTTTATTATATATTCGATTTTATGTATCCAGAAAACTCACCTTAGCATTCAATTCTGGAACTTCAGCGTAGTAAAAGTCAGACTTTTGATACATCATTGGAACTTTGACAGTTTTCGTTTTGGTAACATGGAAGTCCTGGTCATACGTAGCTCGGCTAGAGAATGGCTTTTTCCAGAGACCCTATCAAATGAAATTGATTAGCAAAAGCTATTAATACATGACTTTAGATGTAATCTAATAAATAAGTTTATTAATTTTTTTTAATAATAATGGTGGCAAACAGGGTCATCAGGAGCATGGTCGTCCGCCCATGGTCACTCCAGCCCTTGCAAAGCGTGCGTTGGAGTGCGTTGCCAGCCTTTTAGTAAAATATATACTCTTTTCTTGAAGGTCCCCAAAATTATATCATTTTATAAAATTATATAATTAAAAAAACAAAGCTAAATTTTATTTAAGACGATTGAGTTGAGCCACGCCACAGTCTGCGCGTTAATTATGTTGCCTGCTTTTACGCCGCTTAAGCGGCACTTTAAAGGGCCTCCGATATCCTCACTCACTCTGCGAAACACAGAACTACCGTTTCACGCTGAGTAATCTGTGATCCCGTGGTATAACTTCAGACGAGCCGGCTCAATTAGTGCGTTAGAATAATCTTCAACATGGCTCTTCCACGAGTGAAATGAAATTTTATGAATAATTACATAAAATTTATTTTTATATTCCTGGCCAAGATTACTTTTACAGTGTACGTTTTCTATAATAAAAAAGTGAGATTTTAAAATTTAATTTACCTTGAAGTAAATAGCGTTGACCAGCACAGCTCTAGTACTGGCATCCAAAGAATCTGGACTGACAAGATCTTTAATTTTTTTGTTGGTTTGGTCTTCAACCTGCAATTAATTTTCATATTAAATCAATTTCTGTATACATATATTTCAAAGTAACATTCAAATTCAAAAGCATTTACTCAAACACGCCCCATAAGGGCCACTTTTGCAAGTCAATTTACAACAGTAAAGCCACCGTTGGTTCGGCAGATATACTTCTACGAGAAGAATCAACACGAAACTCATAGGCTTAATTTTTTTTATCGCCAAATTTACAATAGTTAGTTTAATTAGGTTTTCTAGTTTAAAAAGTACCAGTTTCATACGTGTGAAGAAGTTTCCATGCACGTTCGTCTTCTATATATTGGTTTATGTTATAATAAGCTTTCTTAATTAAAGCATTTTCAGAGATCTTTTTACGATTTCTATTATATACGAACGCAGTTCCACAAGAAAATATTTTAGCTTGTTTTTGATAGTCTAAAACTAGATACCGCTATTTTATCCTTATTCCTAATTTTAAATAAATTTATATTTCATAGAAAATAATAAGAATTTTATAGTTATAGTGAACCTATTATTAGAGACAGTAATAAATTTGATGTATCAAGAAAATTAAACAAAAATATATCCTTGTGTGACGTATTCTCATCAACGTTATGCTATTGTAGGTCGTGGATTTGATTCCCAGAGGGCTGATCATACATCTAAAGAATTTGTTAAACAATAAAGGAAGTGCATGCGCCCTATAAGAGGTGTAACATTAAGTTAGTTAATTAAACTTGCACTATTTATAACTAAGAGTCACCGCAAATTTGGATTTTGCCTAAGCATTTTATATAAAAAAGTGTTTACCCAAGTGTTAATTTCCTTTGCGGTGTTTTGAGCTTTGGTGAAATCGACATTTTTCACTTCGGAATTAAAAATGCTGCGAGTGGTCGCTGCAAACTCATCGTTTAGTTGATAGTTTGCTGCTACGTAAATTTTGCTTGCTGTCTTCAGTTCAACTCCTTTCACTGATTTCAGATTGCCTTCAGCCTGTGTAAATGCCGCTTTCGTCTAGAAATAAAAAAAACATAATATATATATATTTTAAGTATATATATTATACATATACATATATTACACATTTAATTTGGAAGGTTCTGTTATTACTTATTACCTAAATGTTTACAATCTAATATTACTCGGCATATATCACTATTCACATCTATTTCAATTTGAGTATAATGAAATACAGACGAATTCCTGACAATTGTTTTAGTTATCAAAATGAAGTTGTTTTGAAAAGATTTTTTTAGTAAACAAGAAAAAATGTTTGAATGTAAGTAAGAAACTAAACATTAATTATAAGTGAACTATTAATTAAATAAAAACTAATTCGTAATAGTAATACAAATATGTTTTTGAAAATTTTTAAAAAACAAAAAGGTAATTCGTCTATGATTTTGTAAACACTTGTTCGCGGTGCTTGCATACACCATTGCAACTCGGAGACCCTCAAGAAAAGAGGGAAGCTTTCCCTAAAAAACCAGCTGTTGCTAAATTTCCACAGACGGTGAGCCGCTAACAATTTTTTAATAATAAAGAAAATAATATTACTATCTAAGATCCTCATGACATTTCTACTTGAATAAAAAAGATATCAACATAGTAAGTGATAATTAGTTACCACATTGTCGTTGGGCATGCCAATGGCCTTCAAGAGTTCATCGTGTGATTCACCCACGGAGGCCAAGGCCAGTTGAGCCAGCGGAGTTAACACGGAGTAAGCTGATAGCACCACGCTCTTCTCGGGATTCGCTTTAACTACTTCCTGTGATGACAACATATCATTATCCTTTAGTACGTCTGCCACTTATATTAAAATTGTATGTACATTTACTTTTAACAATTTAAGTTTCACCTGGGTAGATAAAAAAAATATAATTGTTATAAACTATTTGATAATAACACCGGACAGGCTACAGTGGAAATCGAGGAGGCTTATGCCAGAAGGCACGCCGAAATCAGAGACATTGTAACATTATTGAATAGAAATGTCGTATTTTTTCGGAATAAAGGCCATTATTATTAAATATTAATAATAAATAATAAACTATAAAAAAAGCTATATTTTACTTCAATGTATGATGCAAATAATACTTAATAAAATGTATGTGAAGGCTTAAGAGACCAGTTTTATTCCTCAAGTAACTATACAGGAAAATTACAAGGTTGGACATAACTGTAAAAGTTAATTGAATAGTGTTATGTTTGAAATAAAAATAAATAACATTTAACAACACTGGGTTTCCCGTAAAAATGAAGATTGTGATTTCCCAAATCATAAAATTACATATTTACATTGCATTAGAATATTTACAATGTTTCACGTGTCTTTTACTCCTTAAGTACCTAAAATGGAATATTTACTTACCGAAAACATCCTACTAGTAAACTGGTCATTTCCACTTTTAAGTTCTTTGGAGTATTCCTTAGCCATTGTAATGGCCACCACGGAGAACACTGAAAAACATTTCATTGAATTGTTTTGCTTCTAAAAAATACTTAAAAATGATTAAGGTTTGTTACAATTATATCGAATTGTGGTCGAGTCAACATTGTAAAAACAAATTAAACTTTGTAAAATATAGGTCTTATCATTCCGTCTCCAAGTTGAAAATAGGACATATGTTAAATAGGTTTTATAGATCCGTCAAGTTATTTCAGTACGCCATATTGTCGTCTTTTATCATCTATTCAAAAGAAAGCTTAATACGAAGTTATAATAATATGATAATAATTTTTGGATCTATATAGACGTGAAGAGATCGCTTTTTTATCGTTTCTCCATATTTTAACTATAATAATATAAAATTTATTTTGTTTTAGACTTAACGTAAAAGCTTTTGTTTATATTTTTATTACAATAATAGAAATCAAAAATTATTTAATATGCTAAATATTCCATCCTTAAAAGTGCCATGATCTAAATATAAAAAATATCTTTGGTTCAATAGGTGAATCACAGTACAAGTACCGTTTCAAGTACAACTAATTCACGCTGAGTATTCTGTGAGCCCGTAGTATCACTGCGGAGGAGCCGGCCCAATTAGAGCTTTCGCATATGCGTCAGCATGGCTCTCCCACGGGTGTGTAACACTACAGTATTGAGACACTCGCCCGGCCACTAACCATTCCAGAGACCGAATAATTATAATTTAATTTATAATTATTCGGACCGGAATTTGAACCCAATACCTCTCACTTCATGGTAGGCCTATTGAACCACTTAGCTACGAGGCTCTCATAAGTATCTCATAATTCGTTTTACGAAAGTATTAGACGTCACATGAAAATATTTTTCAAGTTCTTCGGGGTAGTAGATGTGACTAGTCTTACATAAAATGCCTTATCGCATCAAAACCGCAACTAATATCAATCATAATCACATTAAACTCGTTAAGAGTCAGCTGCAAGGTACGAGAAGACTATAAAATGATTATACAAAAAAGACACGACTTTGTCTACCGGTTATTTAAGCAATAAAAACTAAACATGCTTATGGACTAGAATGCATGCTGAAAAAAGAACCTTTCGATATATAATTGGTCAGTAACAGAACCAGTTTAAAAAATCCCCGTCAACCTTTTTTGTACTCGCTCAAGGCCAATGCTGTGTGATGTGGACACATGTGTGGGCATTATATGTCTATAGCATCATCACTAGTGTAAATTTTCAGGTAACCTAGTGAGATTTTTTTATAGAAACGGTGGCAGACGAGTAGGAAACTCATCTAGAATAAGCAGCCGTCTGCTCATGGACATACCTAGCCATTGCAGGGCCGCGGGAGCGTTGTTGGCTTCTAATAGGTACGCTCTTTTTTTAAGGTTTTCAAGTCGTATTGGTTTGGAAATACCTCTGAAGTAAGCTGATTCTACAGAGCGATGATACGCGTGCATTGTGGAACGACAATCATCGAGGTGATACGGATTTAACTTTGTATTCTATCTCGTATAAAATTACAATCATAAAATGAATCATATATACATACATTAATAATAAATTTGACGTATGAGTGAATATAAATGCACATCATTTATCAAACAAGTTAAAACTACTGTCTTTCTATAGTTAATTTCGTATGTGACAGAATGATTTGAAGTACCTACATGTCATTTGAAATGTTATATTAATCTCTAATCTGTAAAAGTTAAAATCCTAGTCTTTTTCTATATGTGTATGTTAATATTATACTTATACCATACTGAATTAAATTTAGTGTTAAAAAGTTTCTTAACAAATGGTTTATATCCACAAATTTCCTTCATAAAGTTTTTCCTCCACATTGACTAACATAATGCAATATTTGTTGATGATGTCATCAAAAATATTTATAAAAAACATTATATTTGTGTCCATTTATCATATCAGTAATTGTCATTTCGATTGAGTGTTTCCTAATTTGATTTAACATTTAGCGGGAGTTACCTACCTATTGTTATATAATATAATTAAAAATACATTTGAATTTTGACTCAACAATACTGACTGTACAAACACTATTAGTCATAGTAATTAAAGGAAAAACCTATGCCGCGCATTAAAGTGCATACAAATAAGTTTTCCTGATAACAAAAATTCTTAGCTTATCATATTCTTAATTAACATTAAGGAAGATAGATTTTTTATAAGATAGCCTTGGTTTTGCCTCGTTTTTTATATTTTTGTGATGAGAGTTAAAATTAGAATTCAATGTTAATACATTAACTATAATATAATGTAAAAGTTAAAAGTAATCAATTTAAATCCTGGTTTACTTATTGACAAAACTAAGTAAATTTGTGGATTATTCAATAAAAAATACATTTCAAATTGATAACCCTCGTTTTTGTGTTTTTGAAGGTCAGATGTAATTAATTGAATGTCAATAAATATAGATAATTTATTATTGGTCTAACTACAAGAGGTCATTTTAAAGTCAGGGTCAAAGATAAATAAAAGATAAGAACCAATAGGTTCGTTCATATCTTATGACTGGGTCATATGTTCTGAACATTTTCCTAATTACCTAATCATTTTAATTATAAAAGTTGCTATGCATGGAACAATGTCTGATTGTAGAACAATAATAATATCTTAAATGGAGGAATGTTGGACATTTCTAATATTCAATTAGAGAAATACTTAAATAAGAGTATTTTTAATATGAGATGATAGAACTATAATATGCTTTTTATTCACAATTTCACATTTTTGAAGGTAGTACACGTAATCTATGAAAGTGTAAGAAATCGGCTTTCCACCCCTGTGTATGTTAAAAAACACAGGAATTAGAATGATTCATTGCTTAATAAATTTCTATTGCTATAAAAAAATTGCATTAAGTAGAGTAGTTTTATTGTTGTTATTCAAATAATAACGTATAACGTAAACATTTTTTAAATAATTTAATAATATGATGAGCCATAAATAAAATATAGCGTGTACATAATGTCAAACATTCATTATGAAGGTTACTAAATTATATTTACGATATATTTAAATCTCATACGAACAATAATAATAATAAACTAAAAACATTTTTTCATGAAATTAAACAAAGAAATATTTCAAATAAGTTTACATATTGTAGTTCAACAAGACCTTAATCATAAACAATTAACAATTTAAGGAATCAGAGGACCTTGATAGTATACAATGTAAAAAGCCGGCAACAACCAAAACGTGTGTGGCACAGTTGTCCATGGGCGACGATGATCTCTTTCCGTCGAAGTGACAACTCTGTTGTTTGCTCTACAATAAAAAACAAATAAAACACCATGTGAGTGACAGTTTTTAGTGACGCGGTATTTATTTCTATTTATTAAAACAAAATAAAAGGCAAAACTTACAATAAAATAAGGCGAGCTTCATTTTGACGGCGACGCGTTCGCTGGCTGGGCAAACACTAACCAGTTTTTCAAAGGCGATGTTCTTAAGTAATTCTCATTGTTGTTGTTACGGCAAACAAGGAGCCAATGAGAATTCATGGAATTGTATATTTTTATATTTAAATGCCGATGTAGCGATTCTAATAAATGGATTGAGGAAATCTGCTAGATTAATATATCAGATTTGCTTATTACTCTTTTTATGTATTTCCTATGTCTGGGAGTTTTTTCGTTTGATATCGAATATTATATGGAATATTCCACGTACTAGAATGACATAGAAACAAATGTTTTTGTTTCACAAAATGCTAATACTAGTTGGTATACGACTTTGACGGATAAATAACGGAAATGATTGCCTCAAACATATATCATTAACAGTAAATATTAACTAAAAAGACATTACAAATTATATAAAAGTAGCTGGTATTATTAGGGTTTTTACATATGAATATGAATACATTTTATAAAATTTTAATGTTTTTCCACTATCCTAATTTACTTCAAATGGATTAAAATAGTTTTCAGATCGCCTGTCGCCACCTGCAGCTCACTCTGACGTGGTTTGCGATGGATCCACTTCCACAATAGCCTTCAATTATTCATTATCAACGTTGGTGGCCGGCTGTTCACGGGTCGTGTTCTACGGGTCGAAATTTCCAGAGTGAAAATTTTGTAACCAAAAACGCACCGTTTTCTTTGTAAATTTCCGTTTTCTACAATACTGGTGCTACAGGTACTTGTAAATAATGTGGCAGAACATTTCAAGTTTTCCATTTTTTAAACTGAGTGACGCAAAACACGGAAGGAGGAAAATACAAATGAATTACGGTTTATAAAATTAATTGAATTAGGTATGCATGACTTAAAAGATTTATACATCTTTGATTGGAGTTCCTAATCATCCATGGGAGAGCCATCCTGAAGCCTATACTGACGCACAAATTAGGCCAGCTCGTACAAAGTGATACCACAGACTAAAAGAGTGCTTAGCGTATACTCTACTTTATTTTGCTGAGTGAGTGAGCATATTGTAGCCCTTTAAATATGCCGCTTAACTGACGTAAAATGCCAGCAACACAATCAATGCGCAGTCTGTGGCACGTTTGTTCATGGGCGGCGGTGTTTTTTTGCCATTTAGGAGATATATAACCTGTACCGTTGTCCGCAATACGTTTAAAATTTAATAAAATATGAGATCTAAGTAGCCAGTACAACTAAACGCTGATTTCATATGTAAAGACCAAATATAATATCTTTTTGTATTTGCAATGCTATAATGGTCTTAAATTGCTCTTATAATTTGAACAATTCCATTGAATCCACTAAATTATTTGTTTGTTGAAACAAAATAAACAAAACTTTAAATTAATTCATAAAGTTATCATTTCATTACGATTATTTATCAATAGCTATGAAATCTAATAAATTAATGGTGTAAAGTGAAATTTTCTGTTCAAAGCGTACTTTGCATATATTCAAGGAATACTTTATATGCTTTATTATACCTACTAGTTATAGGTTAAAATTCATATATGAACTGCTGAAGCCAGTAAAACCACATTTGTGACATAATTGATTGACATTTACTTGTAACCATGTAACGTTGAAGATTCGAAATGGTTCTGAATGAAGTGATTAATCATTGAATGACCCCACGTTAGAAGATAATCCTGTAACCAAAAGATTAATTTGGCTAAATATTATTTTTGAAAAAAAAAAACCAATTTAACAAAAGATAAATAATATAGTGATTAAATAATAAATAAGGTAACTGATTAACGATAAATAACTAATTATCTGTCTTGAAAGTCGATGCTCAGCCATTTAAGATGTTTTCTATAATATAATGCTGTAATCACTTTGTATCTGGTAGAGTTTGACATAGCAATCACAAAAAACAAAGCTAAAAAATATACGTCAAATTGATAATACTTAGCCGATCTTAACGATAAAATAATTATAATTACTTTTGAATTTAAGAGAAAATTGATTTATCTTTTTTTATTCTATAGCAGACAACGAAGCAGGTGGATCTCCTATTTGGTAAGAGAACACCGCCGCCTATGAACAACCGCGCCACAGTCATTGCTTTGGTTGTGTTGCCGTCTTATTACGCCGCTTATGCGGTATTTTTAAGACCCTCCGATATCCTCACTCACACTGCAAAGAAACACTACAAGTTTCGTTTCACAATGAGGATTCTGTGAGCCCTTGGTATCACTTCGAACGAGCCGGGCCAATTAGTGCATCAGCATGCTTCGGCATGGCTCTCCTACGGGTGCGACTGTATTAAGACACAGGCCTGACCACTGTTAAGCCCTTCCAGACATCAAATAAATTATAATTGTCCGGACCGGGATTCGAAGCCGATAGCCTCTCGCTTCATGGTACTCTTTAAAAACCATTAAGCTACGAGGATTTCAAAATTATGTGCTACTGAAATTGTCGAATTGCTTGCGTCATCATAGAAAAGTACCTAAAAATATTATATGCTAAATTAACTATACCATTTTGTTTTAAACTTATTCAATACGGAGGTAAGACAATATATTAGTATAAGTGTGACACAAAAACCTTGTTACAGCTATTGTCCATTCATAGACAATTAGCAAGCTATTATAGACGCTTGCACTAGCATGATCTAAAAATTGTACGGCATACTGTCAATATAAACTTGATAATATACAACTGATATGTGATTTATTGTTTTATACATATCATTTAAATGAGTTGTTATTTCTAAATGGTCAAGCAATGGAGATAAAAAGTCCATTACGAAATGCGGGTAATATTTTATAATCAATGTTGTGGGTAAGAAAGTAAGAGTTAATTACCAAAGCAAATTACAAAAAAAATATATAAAAATAGTAATGTTTTTATGTTTGTTTAATGTTTGTATGCCTAGAAATAGAATTCAGAAGAAAAGACAAGAAAGATAGTAGAATTTTTATTGCGAGCAACGAAGCAGACGGGACTTACAGAGTATTTTATTATTATTATTATTTTATTTATTACAGAGTATCGCTGTTACCAGACAACCACGCCATAATCTGCGTTAAGTTGTGTTGCCGCCTTTTTATGCTACTTGGGTGGTATAATTTCACGAGCCATCGATACTCTGACTTACTTATCGAAACACAGAGCATGTATTGTTTCACGCTAGTATTCTTTAAGCCCGTAGTATCACTTCTGGCGAGTTAACGCGTCAGCTTTGCACAATAATGTTAATACAGATAACCTAATATCAAATGAAAATATCATTAAAGCTGACGCAATATATAGGCTGTAACTATGGTATTCTATGGTAAAGTTTTTTAATAATTCAAATTCCTTTTCAAATAATATTATTATGAGATTTTCTGGCGTGTAAGTTTTTACAGCAATATTGAAATTGAGCAATTTTATATTAAAACCGCGTGTGATTTTCATTTAAGATATTACTTAACACTCATGATGAAATCAAGTTTAGACTATGAATATAGTTATGCAAATGAATCCGTAAAGTATTTTAGTCAGAAATGCAAATTGTAAGGTAATATAAATAACGTCACACTTTTAAGGTTTTATCAGAAATTTATAAATTTTCAAAATATTATAACTAGGAAGAAAAGGTATATTAAATGATTTGAATTTTCATGTAATTTCTATAGAAATTTTAAATTTTCTACTTATTACTAAGCAGCGATTAAATCACTTTACTGATCGAGACGAATTTAAAACTGCAATAATATTATTGATTTACAAATTATGTTTGTGGCACTTCTACTATCACTTTACTCATTTTAGTAATTCAATTTGATATAATTTATATAAAAATGAGTTACAATTGAGATAAAAGGCTAAAACCTTGTTTATAAACTTTGCGATACTTAAGGAGCTGACCCATCCCAAAAAGATCGGCAACGCACTCGTGCCCGGCAGGTACTAAGGGTGTCAATGGATGAAGGACCGCTTATCCTAAGCGAGTCTCCTGCTCATTTGCCTCATTTTCTTAAAAAAAACATTGTCATCAGCATTCTTTTACATTGTTATTAACTCGCATTTGTTGTTTCAAAATTTATAAGACTAAGATCTCATTTTAATACTTGTGCAATATATTGCATACAATATGTTGCATACGTTGTAAAAATATATATATTTCTTTGATATTTTTATTAGAGCTGGCTGGTAAAGCAACATAAAAATATATGACAGATGTCATAAAAAATACGTTTTATTTTGTTATAACGTAAAGATAGATAAAATAAAATGTTATTGAAGGGGTTGTAAATTTAAATAATTAACTTTAAATGTCGTTTATCTAAGTGAGCTGCGTTATGTTGTAAATGTATTTTATATAACTTGTAAATAAATATTATATAATAAAAGAAAATATTTATGTTTAGAGCAACATATTGTCGAATTTTATTTAAGTTACGATCCAAAAGAAAATTAGTCTTAGATATCTATATTCATCATCATCAGCCCATCTAAATCCACTGCTGGACATAGGCCTCCCCCAAAGACGCCCACCCGCTGCGATCTT